>JBCNYH010000011.1:6774471-6789178 GCA_039654325.1 Tandanus tandanus | reverse complement strand
TATATATATATGATATCATCATCATCATCATCATCATCTTCTTCTTCTTCCGCTTGATCTGGAGTGGGTTCACGGGGGCAGCAACCTAAGCAGTGTGGTCCAGACATCCCTCTCCCCAGTCACTTCCTCCAGCTCTTCTGGGGGAGCACCAAGGCGTTCCTAGGCCAGCCTATACATAGTCCCTCCAGAGTGTTCTGGGTCGGCCCCGGGGTCGCTTCCCGAGTGGACATGCCTGAAACACCACACCGGGGAGGCATTCATGAGGCATTCTAATTACATGCCCGAGCCACCTCAACTGGCTCCTCCCAACGCGGAGGAGCAGCGGTTCTACTCTGAACTCGTACTGAATGACCGAGCTTCTCACCCTCTGAAATACAGCACCAATTTAAAAAAAGTTGGGACCCTGTGTATAATGTAAATAAAAAACAGAATGCAGTGAATTACAATGAAATATAATTATCTCATAATCCCATATTTTATTATCAATAGAACATAGAAAACATATCACATGCTGAAAGTCTGACGTATAATATATGATCAGGGGTCTGGAAATAGTGGAATAATGTTTTGGGTTGTCCCATTTGCAATAACTCATCATCTCACTCACTCATTTGCCAAAATGCTTAATCCTATAGGGGTTGCAGGGAGGCTGGAGCCTGACAAATGGAAAGGTAACCTGAACAGCTTGCCAAACCATCACAGGGCCAACACACACACACAACCATTCACACACATACACCGAGGGGCAATTTGGAACAGCCAAATAGCTCAATGTGCATGTCTTTTGAACTGTGGGGGGAAACCCGAGTACCCGGAGGAAACCCACGCAAGCACAGGGAGAACATGCAAACTCCACACAGAAACGCCCGAGCCCAGGACTCAAACCCAGGACCTTCTTGCTGAAGCTAGATCTGTGATAGTAGGAAAAACATTTATGCATGGTGTCATACAGCTCATTTACCCTCACAATCTTGTTCTCTGGTGTGCAGCTTGACAAACTGTACCCACATGAGCTAAGGGCTGGGGTTGCTCAATATAATTGCTGCCCTCAATTCACAGATGTGTGGTTCCAGCTTCACAGGTGCATAAGCGTTTGCCATTTTGTAGAGGAACTGTTGGGGGGGGTTGTAGGAGTAAGGGGACCCCCCCCCCCCCCACGCAAGCACAGGGGAAACATGTAAACCACACAGAAACGCCTATAGTGCTATTTTTCATTTTTATTGACGAGCCTCCACAATAGTAAGCAATATTCTCACCTGGCCACATATAGACCAAAAAAATGCATAAATAAATGCTTCCAGACACGTTTTGGTTTGTTTGTCATAGATGATTTAAGCGTGTGTTTAGAGTACTCTGTTATACTGTATGTTTACTTCACTTGAATTTACAGCTGAGTTCACATCTGCGACACTTGTAGCCGGATTTGTGCCAGAATCACATGGTAAATTTATGAACCTCAGACACCCCCCCTCCCCCGGCTCTCTGTGTTGCAACTAGAGAACCACACGCAAAAGAGACAGATGGGAGGACAGACAGAAAAGCCTTCACGCTAACATAAATGGAGGCTCTACTGTTGAATTTAGATTTAAAAACATAACTTCATGCTGTGTATAAAGTAAATCATTTTTGTTTTGTCCATATGGCAAATTAGGATAATAATCATTATCTGAAATAGCAGATGGGTAATTGGATCACTACTTACAACTGTAGCACTTGGTTTATTTTTTATTTTTTTGTCTTTTTTTAATAGCATTTTCATGAATGCAATAGCTTTATCCACATAGTAATCATTTTTTTGGCAGCTAATAATATAGTCTCTTCACGTTATACATGATAAAACATTAATTTAAAAATAGTAGTAGTATAAGATTATAGCTGTACGGAACAATAACCATAAGTGAGTGATCAATCAAGCTGTGTGCCGGGATACAGTAACCCAAACATATGATATTTTGCAAGGGAACCAAGGTGATCCCATTTCACCAGACTGTGTTTTCATGAGTCTGCTCTATGTTTAATGAGCCACTCTGAAGAAGCCCCAGATGAACACAGTGTTGGGTTGTTTTTTTAGTTGTTGTTTTTTAAAACCTCATTTGAAGCGCTTCCCAATTTGGAACATCTTACGTTATTGATTTCATAAACAGCCGCCATGGTTCCACTCAAAGAGAGGGGGAAGACACCAATAACAAAATCCTTCAGTGGGCTGAAGCAGGCATGCAAATCATGATAAGTCTGGATTCCAAGTACAGCCCCAAGCAATTTTTAATCAATGACCAGCAATTATTTCTTAATGACTGGAGTGTTTTATCATCAGGATGAAGTGAAATGTTATCAGTTTGTCGGGTGGAGTGAGTGCATCGCCGTCTGCTGCTATATGAAGACTGTTTTTTCCATTTACATTAGATTCAAATGCATTTCTATAACTATTTATATGGTCTTTTCAAAAATCTTATATGAAGCAGTGGTCAGTGATATGAAATTGAGCACTGTTGGCTCAAATGGCAATCAATCACAGGATATTATACATGAAAAAGGAAAAGACTGAAATGTTTTATCCTGCTAGGGTCACGGGGAGGCTGGAGCCCATCCCAGCTGACACTGAGCAAAGGTGGGGTACATCCTGAACAGCTGGCCAGTCACACACATAACTCACACTCACACCTAGGGACAATTTGGAACAGCCAATTCGTTTAACCTGTGGGAGAAAACCAGAGTACCCAGAGGAAACATATGTAAGCACATGGAAAATGTGCAAACTCCACACAGAAATGAGATTTGAACTCATTTGTCCTTCTTGCCATGAGTCACACATGCTAACCACTATGCCCTTGCTGAGCCCAGGACTTGACCCCAGGTCCATCTTGCTGTGAAGCGAATATGCTAACAACTACATCATAGTGCTGCCCAGAAAGTCAAGCTTGACCCCTCAAATGCTGATAACTGACATATTCCCCTGCTTTTATTCCTATTCAAGAGCCTGGAGTAAGGAGTGTTCTGATAGCTGGTTCATTCCATCAATAAATACCCAGGATGCCAATCATTGTGCTTACATGGCCATGCATTATTTGGCCAATCTTGTAGTCACTGAGGATTTATACAAAGCCGCAGCTTCTCTCTGAGTCTCCTTGACCTACCTGCTGCCTTTCACAACGTGACTCACCAGATTTTCATTTCCACTCTTGCCAACTTGGAGATTGAGAATAACACTCTGACCAAAGTCTCATTGTATTTACAGAATCAATCCTAGCTCAGTTTCATTTACCTCACAGCAGTCCTACAGGTTTCCTTCAGGGATCAGTTGAGAGACCGAGTACTGAATACTAATACAGTGATCAGGGCTCGTAATGCTGAAATCCAGGCTTTAGACATGTAAACACAGACAAAAACATGGACAGCCATTCAAGGGAAATATCAAATATGATATTTGAGAAAGTACACAGGTCTGTTATTAATATATATACTGTAGCTGTGAAGATGATGGAGAAGCAAAATCCATTTTACTGCCACATTTGAAATTTTTTGGAGAGGAAACAGCTTCCCATGTAGGCTAAAAGCATTCGCATCTGATTCACAGGTCATCCAGAAAATAAACCCCAACATCAGCCGATTCCTCATACCAAGAACTTTCCTATCATACACACTTATGATGTAACTTTTAAAGTTACATCTTATCTTTTAGATTATTAAACCTTGCAGATGTACTGAATAGGTTTTCTCACTACATTTAACTGTTTGCAACAAATGCTTGGTTTACCTTGATTATTCTAATAGCCTTACCTTTTACACATTTTTGTCCTCTCCATTTCACACAATCACTCACTCATTTGCCAAACCGCTTAATCCTATTAGGGTCACTGGAATTCTGAGCCCATCTCATACGATATTGGTCGAAGGCAGGCACACCCTGAACAGCATACTGAACAGCAAAAAATCGCAGAGCCAACACTCACTAGGGTCAATTTGGAACAGCCAGTTAGCCTAATGTGCATGTCTTGGGACTGAGAGAGGAAACCGGAATACCAGGAGGAAACCCATGCAAGCATGGAACACTAAGGCACACTAAAACGCTATTGCCGAGCCCGGGACTTTAACTCAGGACCTTCTTGCCATTAGGCACACATGCTAACCACTACACCACTGTGCCACCCCCTCTCCATTTCACTTGCCCATTATTTAATTTACCTAATGAATGATTATACTATAGACTATTACATCAGATACATAGAATAAACAATGGCCACCACATTTTATGACATATCACCTTTGTTAGGAGATACAGAATTGCCCAGGGGTCAAATACAATATATACTACTTATTAACCAAGCGTGAGGTCAGTACAAGGTAAGTCCAGACCCAGGCTTTGATGTATTGTGAGCTATAGCAAGACAGAGACTGGAATGTGGAATTTCCTTCACTAACCAAAATAAGGATGTTAATAAGTTATTTTTTATATGGCATTTCTGTAACATTCCCCGAAAAATTGAAAAAAATGAACCTGGGTAGATGCAGTGTGCCACACCAACCCCGTTCATAGTGCTCTCTCTGAACTCACGGAGAACCTCTTAGAGGTGCGGGAAATGGCCACCAGCATTCTTTCTCCCTGAAAGTATAAGCTACATACACGAAAAGATGTCCAAGTTCTTGAGCTGGTAAGTCCAGAATGTCCACATTATCTTGTGCCTAGGTATCTGTGGAAGCATTCATGTCAACAGAGGTCTTTTTCATGGTGCCTTGTTTTTAACTTCATAACTCTTAGTGACGGCGGCACGGTGGCGCAGTGGTTAGCACATCCACCTCACAGCAAGAAGGCCTGATTCCCGGGCTTGGGTGTTTCTGTGTGGAGTTTGCATGTACTCCACATGCTTGTGTGGGTTTTTTCTGGGTACTCAGGTTTCAACCCACAGTCCAAAAACATGCACAGTAGGCTGATTGGCTGTTCCAAATCACCCCTAGGTGTAAGAGTGAGTGTGAATGGTTGTATGTGTGTGTCTGCTCTGCGATGGCCTGGCGAGCTGTCCAGGGTGTACCCCGCCCTCGCCCAGAGTCGGCTGAGATGGGCGCCTGCCTCCTCGCGACCCTAATTAGAATTAGGAAATGAATGAATGAATGAATGAACTCTTCCAGACTGTTGCTGTGTTTTCAACACCAACAGTCACTTTCTCCTTCTTTTAACTCTTCAGGAGTTCAGTTTAGAAGTTCCCTTTCTGAATGCTAATCCTCACTCATGTTTAAAGCTACCAGCAGTGAATATAATCTAATGTGATACTTTTTTTTCACATATCAAGCAAGAAAAACAGAGAAAAGACTGACTTTATTTGAAGTTTGTGTTTTGGAGAAGTGCTAACGGGTCAAGAAAAAAGTTATTGACCGGCCCATACTGAGGGATTACAGCCTGCTCAACAGCCAATCAGAATGCACATACTGTGGTTGCAATATAATAAAGAGAATTACTTCATACAGAGGTTGGAGTGTCATCTGCATCCTGTTTGGCTTGACTAATACAAGAAACATTACAAAGGATATTAAATAGTTTGTGGTTGAAGGTCCCATACTGTGGACATTTGCATAATAAGTGTTGTGCAACTAAAACCTATGCAAGTCTAGTCTTGTGGTAATAAAAACATAGTGACAAAAACATTTTGATATGTGCATGAATAAGAGGAACTGCCTATGTGGTTGATTGCAGCCGTCGATGTAGAAGAAAGTGAGAAAGGGTAGCAGTGATTAAATCTGACACAAACAACTAGATTCAGCGAGCACGTGTGTGTAGGAATAAATTGTGTGAGCATGTGTTTAGGGAGATGGAAATGTCTGCTGAGAATTAATTTTTGAAATAAGGAATGTTAATTACTGGTTGAATAAAGTTCTTGCATAATGTATCAGCATAGGAAAATCCAACAACTAGAATCTCACCCACCCCCAAATTATTTTTAGCAACATGCCTTGCAACATGCAAGGTCCAGATAGTATTTACAGGAAATTATCCTTACGTTTGTGGCACCGTGGCGTATTGGTTTGCATGTCTGCCTCACAGGAAGAAGGTCCTGGGTTCAAGTCCCAGGCTCGGCGAGGACGTTTCTGTGTGGAGTTTGCATGTTCTTCCTGTGCTTGTGTGGGTTTCCTCTGGGTATTCCGGTTTCCTCCGACAATCCCAAAGACATACACATTAGGTTAATTGGCTGTTCCAAATTGCCCCTGAGTGTGTGTGAATGGTTGTCTGCGTGTTGGCGTGATAGACTGGCGAGCTGTTTAGGGTGTACCCAGACATCGTTCAGAGTCGGCTGAGATAGGCTACAGCCTCTCCATTATCCTAGTAGCATTAAGTGGTTGAGCAAATGAATGAATGAAAGAATACCCTTAGCCAACAATTTTGGAGTGGCAACGGTTATTATTGAAAATTTGCACATGTGATTCACACAAGTCTTCAGTGCATCTATTCATGTCCCTACAGCTTAACTTGAAGTAAATATAACTTTATGTCATGTCATTTTCTAAGCGGCTTAATCCTAGTTAGGGTCGTGGGGAGGCTGGTGCCCATCTCAGCCGACTCTGGGTGAGGGTGGGGTACACCCTGTACGATGGCAGGGCCAACACACATACAACCTTTCACACTCACTCTTACACCTAGGGACAATTTGGAACTGCCAATTAGCCTATTTTTGGACTGTGGGAGGAAACCGGACTACCCGAAGGAACCCACACAAGCACAGGGAGAACATGCAAACTCCACACCAAACAAACCCAGGACCTTCTTGTTGTGAGGTGGACGTGCTAACCACTGCACCACCGTGCCGCCCCAAATACAACTTTTTCCAAAAATTTTCCAATTTGGCAAAATCAGCAAATATCCAATGTCGCACTAACAAGAGTGCTTTTGTTCCATATATCCATGGATGAACATGGGGTCTGATTCAGCTGTAGGCATCAATACTATAAGCCTTTTGATACAATCAGGCTCAGTACAATAGCAGGATCGGTATGATATTCATTTTATTCAATGGTTCTATATATACAAGAAATTAATACAAAGCTACCAACAAATCAGATACAATAATGCTTAAAGGTACAATGTGTAACATTTTGGAGGATCTAGTAGCAGAAATTAAGTAGATCAACAATAAATACATTTTTATCAATATATAATCATTTAAAAATTAAAGCTGTTGAGTTTTTAAAATCTTGGAAAAAGCTATTTATGTCTACATGGGGAGCGGGTCTCCTCTGATGGAGGCCGCCATCTTGTACCACCGTGTTTCTACAGTAGCCTGGAATGATATAGGCTTCATTTGGCTGCAATCTGGAAACTCACCACTAGAGACAGCTAAATCTTCATTCATTCATTCATTCATTCATTCATTCATTTGTTCATTCACTCATTCATTTGCCAGACCATTTAATCCTATGAGGCTGAAGTCTATCTCTAACACTGGGCGAAGGTGGGGTAAACCCTGAAAAACTTCAAATCAGTACTCACACACACACCTAGGGGCAATTTGGAACAGCCAGCTAGCCTAATGTGCAAGTCTTTGGACTTTGGGAGGAAACCGGACTACCCAGAGGAAACACACATACATGGGCAGAACATGTAAACTTCACACAGAAATGCCTTTGCCGAGCCCAGGACCTTTTTGCTGTGAGGCCGAGGTGCTAACCACTACGCAACCGTGCCGTAAATCTTAGACGCTGAACCTTTAATATTTTATTCGTTCTTTGCAGAAATATGGAAATCGTTCCAGAAAGAAACCACAACTGGTGAAAAAGAGTGTCATGCCAATACACAGATTTTAGGAAGTGTAGAAAAATAAAAGACTATTGCTAGAATAAAAAAATAAATTCATCAACAAAATTCATTCATTGTCTTTACTGATTATCCGCCAAATGGAGCCTATCCTAGCCGAATTCTGGTGAGAGGTGGGGTGCACCTAGGACTTTTTATCTTGTCTGCTCATGTTTTTATATCTGGAATGCTTTATCCATTTAGTACACCTATATATTTTTTAATAAAATGCCACTGCACATGCTTTGTTCCAGACAATTTTGCCTTCTACTGTTGATCCAGTGAAGGTTTACGTATTTCCGACAATTCCCAAGGCCATCTTCTAGGTTTGGAGGCCACTCGCTCCATCAGATTTGTTACACTTACTAGTCAGGATCTTCAAACAGCAGTGATTACCTCAGTGCAATCCATAAACCCAGATGTAAACACGCCAAAGGTTCGTGTCACCCTACCTCTGAAACACGACAGGTCCCCAGGCAAATGTAAAGGTTTCATCATGCAATGCACTTTCTTTTTCTCTAGTTCTCCCTCAGTGAATTTCTGGCACATGAGCAGATTAGCTCTGATTAGAGAGATGCCTTTACCCTGTTTAGACAAGGGCACCAGGCCAATGGAATTGTAAAATTGAGGACCATCTCCCTAACAATGTGCCACAGACTCCTACACAATAATAAGTCCATCTCTATCACCACTACCATCACAACCCTATCGTACTGGGCTTTTCATGCCTAACAGCTCACAATCCTTCTATTATCTGCAGTTTGGGTGAATCAACCACATAGAGCACTCAGGATTACATTGGCTGTGTCTCCTTCCCATGTAGGATCATGTTCAAAAGGCTATTGAGTGGTTAATGTCTACATGGGACTGTGCCAATAACCTCTTGCATCATGCCATGCAGCTATGTTTAAACATTATTATTATCATCATATAACAACAGTACATACAATCTGATTGGTTGATGAGGGGGCTAATGGACTGGGGCGTATTTGACCTGCCAATTAGCTGTTAACTGGCATACTGTATGCTATAATCTTTAGCAGCTTTCATTAACGTATTCAGTGTTTTCTTAAGGGGGTGATCACACGAGAGGTACGCAACTGACGCGAATGGCAATTCACAGCTGTCGCTTTTCATTCCCAGAATGATCTCTAATTTGTTGCACGACATTTGCGGCATCACATTTTGGTCACCTGGTTCGTGAACTCATTACAAAAAATTTCAAACATGTTTGAAATTTCTGCGAATGTCGCAAAACGAGGCTTTGACGTGGAGTAGTCACAAACTCTTCTCAAACAGTCCGCACATGTCGTGAGAAGGTCGCAAAGTCGGCGTTTTGCTCATAAGGAAAAGTGACAAGTTGGAGACTTCCACGCGGAAAGTTTGAGACTTGCTGGCATCCGCCATATTCTGTGTATTTTGTCAACATTTGTATTTTATTTGCATTTTGTTCACACTAATAACATGCAAATAAAAAGCGAATGGATTGAGAACAAGAAACGAACAAAGGAGATTTGCTTTGTTTCACCAAACATTAGCAAACTAATCTCAAATTACTCACAAATCAGTAGCAAAATTGTTGCACAACTTTTTTGCAATATACGAATTTAAGCCACAAAATATTCGCTTGAATGTGGAGTCGCAAAACATCTTGACGCAAATTTTAAAATTCACAAAAAAAATCAATTCCCATCAGTCACTGTTCTATTGCACCTCTAGTGTGATCACCCCCTTAGAAGAAAAGGTGTATAAAAGAAATATCCTAAGGGACAAAGAGTTTACGAACTCGCTGCTTGTTAGACTGCTGCAATTAGTTTCTGTGTGGACTCTGCATGTTTTCCCTGTGCTTGCGTGGGTTTCCTTTGGGTACTCCAGTATCCTCCCACAGTCTAAAGACATGCACATTAGGCTAATTGGCTGTTCCAAATTGCCTGTGTATATGTGTTAGCCCTACAATGGATTGACAAGTTGTTCAGGGTATACCACACCTTCACCCAGAGTCGGCTGAGATAGGCTCCAGCCTCCCCGTGACCCATTCTAATCAGATACCCAAGCCACCTCAACTGGCTTCTCTCAACACGGAGGAGCAGCGGTTCTACTCCGAGCTCCTCTCGGATGACAGAACTTCTCACCCTATCTCTAAAGGAGAGCCCTGCCACCCTACAA
Organism: Tandanus tandanus; assembly: GCA_039654325.1. Taxonomy (NCBI): domain Eukaryota; kingdom Metazoa; phylum Chordata; class Actinopteri; order Siluriformes; family Plotosidae; genus Tandanus; species Tandanus tandanus. The sequence continues at coordinate 6,779,235 of JBCNYH010000011.1, read as the reverse complement.
AGGAAGCTCATTTCAGACACTTGTATTTGCGATCTTGTTCTTTCGGTCACTACCCAAAGTTAGTGACCACAGGTGAGGGTAGGAACATAAACCGACTGGTAAATTCATTAATGCATTGAACTGCTATTAGCATTTTTTTTTTTCATTTTACCAATGCATTGGATGCACTATTTGTCAATCAGTTGCATCCTTATATTTGTATTGCTTAAAGTCAAATCCAAATCTCTCCAGTGAAATATCACTGACCCAAAGGATGTCAGTCATCTGACCCACTGTTGCTATTCAAAGTAAAGATAGCTGCTTCAGAGACCAGAATGGGACAATTCTCTCACAGCCTTATAAATGTCCCTTGTACCTTGTGATTTTTATTTTGGGAAATGTAACCCAGCAAATGTACTAACTGGAAGGTGGAGAAAATTTTCAGTGACAAGAGAAATCTTAGATATGTTGAATAGCTAGATGACACTAGAGTGCCAAATAATGAGGTCAGCACATGTTTACGTTTTTTCTTTCTGGGCTGTCTGAGCTGGCATAAACACAAGGTTTTCACCAATTGTTTTTCTTTTCTTTTTTTTTTGTTCACAGTGGTGCATCCCATCCCATCCCATCCTGATCTGCCTCCCAACGCATGGACCGTGGAGCTTTCATGTGAACAACCAGAGCAGAGATGGCACAGAGTGGCAAGACCAGAAATGGGAGGAGGAAGCCAAAAAGGTATTCAGGGGGAGGTGTGGAAGCAGCTTCCTTAAGAATTCCTGAGTTTATGATTAGGAATCATACTTTAGTGATCCACTGGTGTCGAGAAGAAAAGTAAAGCTCTGAAAATTGGTATAATATCTCACCATTACCCTCCAGACAACCTTGCTGAGACCTTATTTTTACACTGTTCAAGATGCTATAGTTTGAATTCATGAAAGATATGTTGAACCCCGGCCTACATAAACACTTGCATTGTTACATCCATTAATCAAGAGATCCTGAGGAACATCACCAGAGCCCACAATGCCCCATTTCACAACACTTATTCCTCAGATTAAGTGGAACATCTCATACACTGGTTTCAAACATTACTAAGGTCAGGCCTGGAACACACCAAGCCCTATGTGTCACCTCATGTTGCCTAAAATCTGAGCAAAACAATTGTGCATTAACACACCACAAAGGCTACTGCCAACTGCTGACTAGTATGTACATTCTGCGCCTGTTTGAGAGGAAATAACTCTTTACACTATCAGTAATTGCCTATATTTGTCCTTCAATAGGGGCACTGGAGTGACCATGGCCATTAAAAATGTAAACACGTTGCAGTTTGCTTATCATTTTTATATTTACATTTTTCATGCTCACTCATTATAGAAGGTTTTGTGTAGCTACTTTTAATTGAAAAGATGGTTAACTAGTGGGTTACTAATTGAGGGCGAAGCGTTTATGGTGACAAGTACATTGATTACCCTGAAAAATCTGGCTAAGACTGCAGGTTTTTTATAACTTGGCATAGTTATAATGAAATGTCTCCACCTAGTGGGCGTCTGATGAACATTTTGGCCAATGTTAAAGAATACAAAAAAAACCTAGGGCAACAGATGGTTAACTATTTGCTCAATCTTTAAAGACTAACCACCAGTGTTAACAACAAATTTTCCAAACAAATTATCCATAGCCAGAAATCAATTCCCATTGTCACATTCAGAAAGCAAGTCTGTCTTGTACAGAAATTTTAGTCCAGACCTAATTTTATAGTTCCAGTATCCCACTCACAATTATACTAAGTCTCAAGCTCATATCTGATCATACCTTGAAGGAAGGTACCTGAAGAGGATAGGGTTGTGCTGCCTATCCCAAGAATGACAGGTGGAAACATTAAGTCCTCTCTGTGACCAGCAGGTACATGACGCTTGGGAGCACAGGCCACCTTGCCTGCTTTGTGATGGCACCTTCGACTGGTGACTGCCTCATTGGCCTCCACAAGGAGCTCTGGGTTGGTTGCCCCTCCCTAACACCTGTCCAGCAGTTACCCTTTTTGGTAGGCGAAATGAAGCCTCCTTAGCATTTCATCATACACTTGGTATCTGTCTTGCAGGCATTCTGGGTCTGCAGTAGGTGGCTATCCCACTGGCATGTCAGAGAGCCATTGGACCAAGCAACTGACCAAGAGATGTCCCTCAGACTGTGGATCTGCAAGAAACCCCTGAAGGAGGTTGTACCAGAGAAAGAATGAGATGTATCGTGGCAAGAACAAGGGTAGATAGACATGACGATATAAACATCATTGCAGACATATAGCCTATGATTTCATGACAGATCTATCCAAGTCCCAAGGCTTCACCAACATAGGATCCATCCTTGAAGGTTTGCTGAAAGGCTGTCGTCTTGTGCCACTCCACAGACTCCCTCAGGACACAGGGAGCAATTCATGTCACAGGTCCTGAAAGCATTCTGTCAAAAATTCATTATCAGTAACAGCCTTTCGTTTGGGTACCTCCCAGACTATCAGGAAATATTCTCAGGCCCTACTGTGCCAATGACCAACAGGTCTGAAAGGGTTTCTTCATTTGGAGTGAGAGACTACTCACTAGTTTTAACATTCATCCTTCATTCATTTTCTGCACCGCTTAATCCTAAGTAGGGTCGCGGAGAGGCTGGCGCCCACCTCAGCCAACTCTGGGCGAGGGTGGAGTACACCGTGGACAGCTCACCAGGCCATTGCAGGGCAGAAACACACTTACTCTTTACAAAAGTCACAGACAGAGAGAAACATGGCTGGCCTTTGTTAACCCAGTTAGCTGCACTAGGGGGACAGCAGTGACAAGGCCTGAACCCACGACCTTCGGATCAGTAAACCAGCACCCTACCACCGGGCCACTACTGCCACTAATTTTAACATAATTTTGCAAATTATTCCTATTTCTAGGATTTCAGGAAAATTTTATGCTTCTGATCACTTGCCTGTTCATTTCAATTGCTTTCTTGTCTGCCCATGTTTTGCTTTAATATCTAAATTGTGTTCTTGACCAGCTGGCATAATATATCAATATTCTTTTTGTTACACTTGTTCTTTTAGCTTCCTGCACACTTTTTCATTCATTCATTCATCCATTCATTCATTTTCTTCCGCTTCTTCCGGGGTCGGGGGCAGCAGCCTAAGCAGTGAGGTCCAGACGTCCCTTCCTGCACACTTTTTCTACATATCAAAAGTCTGTTTTAACCATATCACAGGCATTGATGTACATGATAAAAGCTGTTTTATGTCTTTGGTTCATGTGTGTGTAGGTACAGAGGACACATATACACATAGACAGTACAACTATCTGCTGTTGTTAATTGTATGCCTAATCATTTCCATTTTGTAGATTAGGACTTTCTGGCATGTCTGCCTCACAGAAAGAAGGTCCTGGGTTCGAGTCGGAGGCTTGGGCATTTCTGTGTGGAGTTTATATGTTCTTCCTGTGCTTGTTGGGGTTTCCTCCATGTACTCCGGTTTTCTCCCACAAGCCAAAGCCATGCACATTAGGCTAACTGCCTGTTCCAAATTGCCCCTAGGTGTGGAGGTGAGTGTGAATGCTTGTGTGTGTGTTGCCCTGCGATGGTCTGGCATGCAGTTCAGGGTATACCCCTCCTTCATCAAGTGTTGGGCAATTGGGAACAGTCAATTAGCCTATTGTGCAATTTTTGGGACTGTGGGAGGAAACCGGAGTACCCAGAGAAAAGCCACGCAAGCACTGGGAGAACGTGCAAACTCCACACAGAAACGCCCGAGCTCGGGAATCGAACCTGAACCGTGGTGGACGTGCTAACCACAGCGCCGTGCCGCTCCCTATCTAACTTATGATATCTATAAGAAGAAAAATTTGTGCGTGCCAGTCATGCAATAGTTATTCAATGTATCCGATGTGAATGATCGTAGAGAATACCAAGACTTTGCTGGTGGCTTCCAGCCAATCAAAAATGAGAAAATATTTTTAATTAATAATAATGACAATAATACCTTGTTCCACGTGCATGTTGGCTCCCTTACATATGAGACAGTGTTTAGAATGTCCTATCTCATTTCTTGAAACATTCTTGCCAAGATAACAAATCATAGTAGACCTCTGGTTTATGTACAACCACAGCTATTATGTAACTAGCATGCTATTTTCCCCTTTTTACCCTCCAGTATCAGTGAAAAGCACTTGCCAAAAACATCATGAGGTCTCTCCTAGTTGCTCTTCTAGCAATACTGATCTTATAGATGGAAGGAGCAATACTGATCTTATAGAGCATCCAGCAGGTGACACCAGCTTTGAAATCATTGTTGGCAGGTATGTTGCCACACGAGGACTGCTTATGAATGGATGCCATTTAGTTCAAGGTCAAGTGCAGATCAATCAGGGCATGTAGAAGGCCCTTTTTAAAGCTATTGTAAAGCCTGTACTGTGGTATAGAGAAATGATGTTGTGTAAAGCAATGCATTTGGTGCTGTGTGTTACGTAGTACCATTAAATCCTTCTCTACAGCTTTAGATCGGCTGCCACAGCAAATGTAGAGCGTATCAGTGCCACCTGTGAGGTAGGTGAGGCTATGCCCACCTTTAAAGGTTCTGTAACTTGAACTATATAACCTCTGAGATTTAATATAATATTGTCAGCAATATTATTTATTACTGTCAGGTTTATATCCCTCTATATTTCCAAGATTTGTTCGGGCAGGCATGGTGACGTACCTGGTAATGTTGCTGCCTCACAGCTCCAATTTTATTCTCCATGTTTAAAATATATATATATA
>JBCNYH010000011.1:6744739-6774133 GCA_039654325.1 Tandanus tandanus | reverse complement strand
TATATATATTTCCGTTTCTGTGTGTAGTTTGCATGTTCTTACCGTACTTGTGTGGGTTCCCTCTGGGTACTCCAGTTTCCTCCCATATTCCAAAGACATGCACATTAGGCAAATTGGCCCTAGGTGTGAGTCTGGGTGTGAATGGTTGTATGTGTTGCCCTGTGATGGACTGGCGAGCTGTTTAGGGTGGACCCTACCTTCGCTCCAGCCTCCTAACGACCCTAATAGATTGAATAAATTAATGAATGTTTTCATAGCTGTAAACTTAGCTTGATGCTTATAATAATGGGAAAAACATTTTTTTCTTAATCATATTAATCCTATAGTGTTTATACTGTTATATATGTTATATTTGTATGAATAACCTAGAGTATATTTGTAGATGTAGACGAGTACGCCTTAGAATACACGCCACGTACTGCTTTAGACCAATTCATTGTATTTTACCACCACCTTGTGGTCGATTGAAGTATTGCATTAAAGACTGCAAACGTACGCGGTTGGTGTGAGGCAGGAACACACCCTGGAAAGGATATTTAATTACATAACAAGTGACCATGCACGCACGCACGCACACACACACACACTAATTCTTACACCCTGAACAGTTCACCAGACCATCACAGGACCAACACACACACACACACAAAACCATTCACTCTCACACTAACTGTGGGAGGAAACCAGAGTGCCTGGAGGAAACCCATGCACGTATGTAGAGTTAATAGCTTATCGGGCATTTCATGAAACAGAAATCACTATATAATTGCTCTTCTCCTCTCAGCCAGTTAAAAGGACCTATCAATAAAATCTCCTAGCGCTGGTTGTCGTCCTTTCATTGCATACAAAGGAATTCTGAGTCCGGCGTGACTTTTTCATTTGCATCAAAATCATACTTCGGACCATTTGTGCTCTCTGAGCAATCCTCAAAAAAGTGCATATATGTGCATACGTATACACGATTTTCTTTTGTACACAGGGCTAATCCAAACACATGCACCAGGTAGGTTTTGTTCTGTATGCCGCATACTACATGCACAGTTTTAGGCACATACTTACCATATCAGGGCCAGCAGGAGCTTCAGCTATCCACGAGTATGATTGCTCCAAAACAAACCGCTGAAAATGTGCATATCGTGTGTGAGGCATGCATAGAGTGGAGTGGGTGTAGATGTCCACAAAAAAAGTCAGATTGCTCAGGAATAATGCTGGAAATAAGTCTTTATTTCATCATGGATCAATTTTAATAATAATAATAATAATAAAAGACCCCTCCTTGAATCACCACCTTATCGTGGTGGAGGGGTTTGCGTGTCCTAATGATCCTAGGAGCCATGTTGTCGGGGACATTATGCCCCTGGTAGGGTCACCCAAGGCAAACAGGTCCTAGGTGAAGGTCAAGACTAAGCGCGGTTCTAAAGACCCTTATGGATAGAACATCAAGTATTCAGTTTCCCCTGCCCGGACACGGGTTACCGGGGTCCCCCCCCCCTTGGAGCCAGGCCTGGGGGAGGGGCTCCAAGGCGAGCGCCTGGTGGTCGGGCTTCTGCTCATAGAGACTGGCCCAGCCCGAAAAGGAGTCATGGGTCCGCCCTCCCATGGACCCATCACCTGTGGGAGGGGCTATAGGGGTCGGGTGCGTTGTGAGTTGGGTGCCGACCCTCTAGACCTGGCAGGCCCAAGCGTGCAGTTAGTATCTCCTGGGAACGTTTGGCAGAGTCTCCTGTCAGAAGTGCCTTTAACTCCCACCTCTGCCAGAGCTACAACAACATCCCAAAGGAGGCAGGGGGCATGGAATCCGAATGGGCCATGTTTCGTGCCTCCATTATTGAGGTGGCAGCCCATAGCTGTGGCTGGAAGGTCATCGGTGCCTGTCGTGGCGGTAGAAGGCTGAAGAAGGAGGCCTATCGGGTCATTTTGGCCTGTGGGACTCCCGAGGCAGCAGACAGGTACCGGCAGGCCAAACGTGCTGCAGCCTTGAAAGCGACTATCGATTGGCCTCAAAAAGGTTCTGAACCACCATCTGACACCTCAGGAGAGGGAAGCAGTTCTCCACAAATACTTTTTACAGTGGAAGAGGGGAGCTACTCACATCGAGTGGGGATGTCGTCGGGAGGTGGAAGAAATACTTCAAGGACCTCCTCAATCCCACCAACACACCCTCCGTGGAGGAGGAAGACCCTGGGGGTACAGGTGGGGGTCTGCCAGGTAGTCACAAGGCTCCTCGGTGGCCAGGCTCTGGGGGTGGATGAAATCCGCCCTGAATATCTCAGGGCTCTGGATGTTGTAGGACTGTCTTGGTTGCAACATCGTGTGGTCATCGGGGGCCGTACCTCAGAATTGGCAAACCGGGGTGGAATTCCCATTTTTAAAAAAGGGGACCAGAGGGTGTGTTCCAACTATCGTGGAATCACACTCCTCAGTCTACCCGGGAAAGTCTATGCAGAAGTACTGGAGAGGAGGATCCGACCGAAAGTTGAACCTCAGATTCTGGAGGATCACTGTGGTTTTCGTCCTGGCCACAGCACTCTCGACCAGCTCTATACACTTACAGGATCCTGGAGGGGGCATGGGAATTTGCCCAATCTGTCCACATGTCCTTTGTGGATTTGGAGAAGGCTTTCAACCGTGTCCCTCTGGCTATCTTGTGGGGTGTGCTCCGGGAGTACGGTGTACCGGACCCGTTGCTATGGGCCATTAGGTCTCTGTACCACCGGAGCCAGAGCTTGGTCCGCATTAGTAACAACAGGTCGAATTTGTTTCCGGTTGGGGTGGGAGTCCGTCAAGGCTGTCCTTTGTCACCGGTTCTGTTCATAATTTTTATGGACAGAATTTCTAGGCACAGCCGAGGCGTTGAGGGGTTCTGGTTTGGTGGCCATAGGATCTTGTCTATGCTTTTTACAGATGATGTTGTCCTTTTGGCTTCATCAAGCAGGTACCTCCAGCTTTCACTGGAGCGATTCACAGCTGAATGCGAAGCGGCTGGGATGAGAATCAGCACCTCCAAGTCCAAGCCCATGGTTCTCAGCCAGAAAAGGGTGGAATGCACCCTCCGGGTCTGGAATGAGGTCCTGCCCCAAGTGGAAGAGTTCAAGTATCTCTGGGTCTTGTTTACGAGTGAAGGAAGGATGGAGCAAGAGATTGACAGGCGGATCGGTGCAGCCTCTGCTGTAAAGCGGAGTTTGTACCTGTCCGTTGTGGTGAAGAGAGAGTTGAGCCGAAAGGCAAAGCTCTCAATTTACCAGTCGATCTACTTTCCTACCCTCACCTATGGTCACCTGCTTTGGGTATTGACCGAAAAAACAAGATCGCGGATACAGGCGGCTGAAATGAGCTTCCTTGTCAGGGTGTCGGGGCTCTCCCTCAGAGACAGGGTGAGAAGCCCACTGCTCCTTCGCATTGAGAGGAACCAGTTGAGGTGGCTCGGGCATCTGATTAGAATGCCTCCTGAACGCCTACCTAGTGTGGCATGTCCATCCGGGAAGAGACCCCGGGGTCGACCCAGAACACGCTGGAGGGACTCGGCTGGTCTGGGAACGCCTCGGTGTCCCCCCGGAAGCGCTAAAGGAATTGGCTGGGGAGAAGGACATCTGAACCTCACTGCTTAGGCTGCTTCCCGACCCCAGAACAAACGGCAGAAGATCAATTAACAAACAGAAATATATGCTTATTAAATCTATAGGGCCTTCTTAAGTTCAAAATTTCAACACAGCGACTTGGGTTAGCGCTTTCAGCTATCAGTTCCTTCTCTGTTTACAGAGAGATGTTAGATCAACATGGCTGTGCACACAGTGAACATTGAAGGTATCATTATATACTCCTGTATAATAGTCACTCAAGCCTGCAACTCCAAAAGTGCCGGTAAAGTAGGTTTTAATGAGATTTGTGTGCTCTGTCAGAGCAAACAAAAGACATGCATTAGTGAAGGAATTGCGTTTTAACCCCAATGGTGGGAAATGACATCATTATTACTCACACTTTACCACTCACCAGGCACCAGGAGGGCAGCAAAGTGCTGCTGCATCATTCTCATCATGGAGGGGAAAATACCATCGCACTGCTATCAGTGGATAGTTAAATGGTATTATGGGTAATGTAGGAAACCTGTAAATCCCAATTCCCCAAACAAACAAATAAATAATATAATATAATATAATATAATATAATATAATATAATATAATATAATATAATATAATATAATATAAGATCACATGAAACGACTGGAGTACTGTAAATTCTGACTTTATTATCAGGTGATGTTTTGTTGATGTAGTTGCAGGCTTTGTCCACACGGTGGCAGCAGAGAGCGACTAATCTGTGTACAATCTGTACCGCGCCACTCTTCCTGAATCACGTCGCTGCTGAAGCTTCACCGCCCGAGGCAGAGCCAAAGCCCCGCCCGTCCTGTGTTCACATCTTATCTTAGTTTAACGGGAGCTGTATATTTGTCAGAAGCCCAACTTCGTATTTAATTCTCCTGATAGCAGAGTTGACCACTTTGATTACGCAAAGTAGCCGGAAATCGTGGTTCAGGCAGCACCATGCGGGACGCGGTCGGACTCCTCCGCTGTGCGGTAGCTTAGCCACTGCCCCTCAGTTAGCTACTCAACCCAAAGTAAGGGGCTGCTTTCTTTTGTTAAGGTAGGTTATAGGTGCTGTAGTCTAAAATGGGTGTATACGGGTGTGATAAACTGTCTCCTGATAGACCGGGCAGTGTATGACAGAAAAATAAAATATTTGGTTCCCGTAGCGAGGAGCCGCTGAACTGACACCGGGACGACCCCCCTTTCTTCGGGCAGAGCGAACAACTCGAGCCCGCGGCTCTAAACGCGGCTTAAGACAACAGCGCAGACTTTTCTTCTCTTCAGGACTTCGGATAGGACTCGTTTTCACATAGCGGTGCGAAAGGAGTTCGGAGAAATGCTCCAAGTCTAACAACGCGTTATTTAATGCGTTTGGTTTTAGTAAAAGCGGGTTTAAAACGAAAGAATGGCGTCTTATGTGGATAGCAGTTTTCGTCAGGCGATTATGAAGAACCCCAGCGACAGGACGCAACAGGTAAGAAGCACAATGTTTTTAATGTTTTTTTTAGCTCACACTGAGATTTTTTTTTTTTTTTTTTTTTTAATTTCTTTCTTTTAACTCGAAGTTATTGTAGATTTACAAAGCGGGGTGGATTTAATTGTCGAGATGGACGTTTCTGGCTCTCGGGAGGAGCATTTATTGTTTTGTAAATATTGCCAGTTAGCCAGGAAGCTAATCACACAGCCCTAGCTACCGTTACTTATAGACCGCGACGACAAAAAATCATATCATTTGAACATATTTCAGTGTTGGTGATGTTTTTTATATGATAATGCAGTTATTTATTCTGAAGAGAGTTTGGGAAATGATGCTAGCAGGCTAATAAACCGTGTTTTCCCCCCTCTTGTGCGGTTCAGTGGTCCAGTCCCAATAAGACTCCTGGGTCCCTATATATGCGCACTACGTCGTGTATGAAACATGGCTTCTACACCCTCCCGAGTGTGTTTATAGGTTGGATAAGGCGCTGGTGTGGATTCAGCCCAGTTCTCCGGGGTGAAGAGGTGCACAGGGAGCAGTGTGACATCTGTACACATTCACACTGCGAGGTTGTGATGAACCGCAGCGCCTTTCTGGACTTCCTAGATTTGAGTTGCAAATGATGGTATGAGATCATTGAGCTTGGGAGGGAAAAAAAACAGAAAAACAAAACATGACAAGGCTTTGAGAAAGTGGGATGCCAGGCCTTGAGAATATTCCTAATGAAAGAATGACGTCAGCAAACCACACAGTGCGGCTGATTGTTTAAAGGTGCAGGAGCTCAGTGCTGTAAAGGTCTTGCCGGCACAAATAATGTGGAAGATTAGAAAGCGAATCAAAAAACAGTAATATGGACATTGTTTCACACTGGCCGTGTGGGGGAAAGACACTGGTTTGGACCAATGGTCCGTTATGTCTGTTTATATTTTGACAGGCCTCCTGTCAGTCATATCATAGACACGCCTCCAAAGCTCTTTATTGTCCTCATAAATCAGTACACACTTCACCCTCGATTTCCCGGAGTATTGTGGGGGATAGGCTGTCCGGGAACCTCAAAAGTCCGGCAATCGCTCATGTCCGGGGTCCCTACCCCTTCCCGGACATTTACCATATTCAGTCCGGCAATCGCCATTATTCAGCATCAGTCCCGGACTTTTACAACATTTATACACGATGTTTCCACAAACTCAAGGAGCGAATCAGCGCATTCTTTTATCACATTCATTTTACATGTGGGTTCCGGCTCGTCGTCACTGTCCTCACTTTCACTCAGCGCTCCCGTCCCTGATGCCACTATCTGTTCATCGGACATTATTCCGTGCCCCTCTGCTGCTTCATTTTCGTCCATCCACTCGGACAGGAACGGGCCGGACAGGAGGGAAGTTTGAAAATCATGACCGACCCGGACTTTGACTAGAGTGAAGAGTGTTTGTGTATTGGAAGCCTATATTGACCATTTACAGGAGTATAGTGGTCTAATCTAGGCTATATTCATTGCAGCCAACGGCGCCCTGTTGATTCTACAAATCAGAGATAAAGGCCAGAGAAATTGAAACAACAGGCAAACACCCCCCAGTCTAGTTGAACTGCAGGAAGTTTTGGGGCGGAGCATTGTAGCATTGTGAACATGGGAAATCAAGATATAAATAATTCAGAACTCTGGATTTAATCTCGCATTCCGAGGACATTTCTCTCAATTCCTTCCTCGTGTACCTTTAAATATCACCTCATAACATGGTGCTGTTTTGGTTTTTTTCCTTTTTTTTTTTTAAATAAACGAACAACAAACAAGGTGTTTTTCATAAGCAATGACGAAGGTCAGCAGCTGCCAGGAACTTTTTGGCATTCAAGCTTCGTGGGAAATTACATGTTAATTTATCTATAATATTAAGTTACAGAGTAACAACTGTATTTAAAATAGTGTTGGGAATCGGCAACATACGGCTTTCTCTAGTGGTCGGGTCGAGCGAGTTATAGAGCTGACTCAACTCATTTCTTTGTAAATTAAAGGGGGTTGTGTCATCTGCTATAGAAATATGATAAAATTTATAAATTCTTTTAAAGGAGAAGACAGCACTTGTTAAAGTTAATCTCATTTGAATATCAAAATTAATTTATTTCCGGGGCAGTGGTGGCCCGGTGGTGGGGTGCTGGATTACTGATCCAAAGGTCGGGGGTTCAAGCCCCACTATCACCGGGTTGTCATTGCTGTCCCACCAGTGCAGCTAACTGGGTTATCAAAGGCCGGCCTCATAAAGAGTAGGCTGTATAGCCGTCAGCGTGTTTCTGCCCTGCGATGGCCTGGCGAGCTGTCCAGGGTGTACTCTGCCCTCTCCCAAAGTCGGCTGAGATGGGCACCAGCCTCCCCGCGACCCTAATTAGGATTAAGCGGTTCTAAAAATGAATGAATTTGGGTCATTCCATGTCAAATCACCTAGCTTTCATAAAACTTCCCAGGTGACCATCTCAGAGTGTAATGAAACTTTAACCAGACAAAGAACATGTTTCAACATGAACTCGTGCAAAATTTCAAGGTCCTAATTCAAAAACTTCCCGAGATATGTTCATTTAAAGATCGCAAATAATACCCATTTGTCGGCCCGCAACTTGCAATTTACCTTTTTAGGCATTTCTGAACGCTTGTAACTCCCCTAATAAATACTGTATAGGGCTGAAGCTTTGTATATCAACAGAACACGACCCACTCTGTCAGAATCTGTCTGCAGTCAAAATTATTCTACTTGTCAGGGTTAGGTTGCTATTGATACTGCAATTTTGAAAAAAGTGCAATTTTGAACTAAGTATTTTCAAATTTTTTACACAGAAAATATATTCACACACACACACACACACACACACACACACACACACCCACCCCAAAGTATTTTATAACAAATTTAAGCACATTTCCATGTAAAACAAACAGTTTTTAAGAAGAATAAATGTGATATGGTGTTTTGGTGAGTGTCTAAAAACTGAACGGTAGGTGAAAATTTGCTCATCTTGCGAACCCCTGAAGATGATGTGGACAGTTCACCAAGGTTATGGAACTTTACCACATGCAACATCACATCTGGCAACACACAAAATTTCAGCCTTGTTGCTCATTTCCTTCATACTTAGCCATCATCTTGAAATTTTCACAAGTTTCGCGTGTAAAATTTTTAGAATTTTTTGTTTATGCACTTTCCTTCTGAAGAGGAATAAAATATGCAAAAATATTTTGTATGAGATCAGAATTTGGTCTCAAACTGGTATGAGAGCAATTATAAACAAAAACAAATGTTTTAAATTTGCTTTTATATATATAATATAAGAATTAGAAAAGTGACATTTGTCACGCAAAATTATCTGTCATAGATTCTATTATCGAGTAGTACATGTACAATATGTTATATAACACATTTATCATTTCAAATGATGTATTTATATCCCCACTGAATAACTAATATAAGGATATATTATGATAGAGATTATATACGTCTTCTTTTCATAAGCTTAAGTGCGCGTAACTACACACTCTCCCAAAAAGACTTCCAACAAATAATGGGACTTTTGCCAAATCTTCAGTAAAACTGAAACATATCTGCAAGTACTGAACTCTCTTTTCAAAAACAGGTTACTGGTATATTGTTGCAAATATTATAATGAAGTTCCATAATATTTGATCAAAGCTTATGAAAAGATTTATATATGGACAAATGTGTACTAGTCTGCGATCTTTAAACGAACATATCTCGGAAAGTTTTGGAACTTGAAATTTTGCATGTGTTCATGTTGAAACGTGTTCTGTTTCTGGATAAAACTTCATTGAATTCTGAGATGGTCACCTGGGAACCTCTAGGTGAATTGACATGGAATGACCCATTTCTATCCTTTAGGAAAATCTGAGACTGAGCTTCTGTTTTCATGATTTTATGGGCAGTTATTTGATTAGTTGTCTCAGAATGATGTCATCGAGGCCCAAGTTAACATGTACAAGTATAGGATTTTGAGACATTCCTGCCATTTATTGATAGATTTGTGTTGGAGGTGTGAAAAGGTTTAGATTAAAATCATTACCTGTGCAGTGGGAAACACCAGGATTCATATATTTAAGCACAAACTCCTGAAATACTGAAAGAAATGATGTTTGAAGCCGTACTCCTCCATGTTAACTTGGGGCGTGATGATGTCATCATTCAGAGAGTCAGTTTTTAAATATCCACCTATAAAATCTTTAAAATTGCAGCTAGCGCTCTAAGATCTTGCACACACGGATTTTAGGATAAAGGTTAGTATTAGATTAACTTTCCACAAGTGCTGTCTTCTCTTTTAAAAATAGCGACTCCATCCACAATATTTCCTCTATATAAATTCAGAAACGGCTCTTATTGATGAATTGCTCGAGCTTTGGCTTGTTCGTCCCAATACTAATTCAAAGTACTGATGTATTAAGCTTTGAGTTTCTTCTCCGTGGACTTGTTTGGTGGTTTTCGTTTAGTACTGAAAAAACAGCTTTGCTTTCTGGACATCCTGTAAGTCGTGTGATTTTCTGATGGATTGTTTGCTTGAAATTGTGGGATTTGCTGTTATGTGTGGAGTCCAACAAATGATTGTGCGTCATGTGATTGACTATAACTACCAAGTTGAAGAGTGTTGTGATACTCCATCGATTCACTCCACACACACAGACAGTCCTTACTAAATCAGGATACATTGGATTACTAACTAACATCATTTGATGTTTTAAACGTGTTGTAATGAAATCTCTCCTTCTATCTCCTCTTATCTGTGTAACGCCACTTGACATTGAATTATCTTTTAGCCACTGGGTGCGTGCGTGTGCGCACTTGTTTGTTTTTGGCTTCTGTCTGCTATGGGACAGTTTCAGCTCACTACCACAGACCGTATCTTTAGCTCAAAGCTGTGCGATGGTTTCCGTTGTTAGGCGCCACATTTTTACAGTGGACAGAGTCTGTTAGAGGTCGGCGGAGACTGTGAAGCCGCACGCACAACTCTAGCAGGGGACAAAGTTCATCTTGGTACGTTGATATGATGAACTCGCACTGCACTGTGATCGGAAATGTGAAAGCAATTAAGAAGCAATGTGTGTGTTTGTATTTCAGCCAGTCGCCATGGTGACCGATTTCATTTATCGTATTCGCCAGTGAAGATTGTTACTGCTGTTTGGCGAGTGGCAGGCATGTATTTTAGGCCCTGCAAGGCTGTGTCACACAGGTTGAACCTACTTTGTTGATTCGGTGGTGATTTGAAACCTGCGGATTGTTATGGTAATGTTTGTGAAAGTGACGCTGAAGGACGACGAGGAAAACAGAGTAAGCAGCTATAAAGAACATTCTGGAATGTTTGTTTTTCTAGTTATAGTGCTTGAAGAAAATCAACCAAATAACCAGATTACAGGTCTGTCGGCATCAACTGTAGCCCAGTTTGACCGTTTTTGTTTTGTTTAGTTTTTTTTTTCCCCTCACAAGATGGAATCAGGGAACAGTTGATGTAATGATTTATTGTGCAGATTTCCCTAGAAACCAGGTCATGTGACCTTTGCAAAACCGAAGCTGCTCCAAGCTTTTGTTTATTATAGCACTGCCAATTCATGACTGCATCTTCAATCTTAATGACGAGAAAACCGAAATATGTGTAAGCAGGAACACTTTCAAGGAGTATAAACATTTATAGTTTTTTAAAAAATGCACAGAGAATTGTTTAACAATTAAGCAAAAAAAAAATACAGAATTACAGGAGGTCGACTAGGCAGGAATCCATACACTGAAATGTAATGTATATAAATAATTCATTATGAGTGAGATTGTGCTGAGAAGAAATCCCTGCAGTGCTTCCTGGAAACATAAAAGTAACTTCATTTAAAATTTATAAGGTAGCACATACCCCAGGTAGGCTTCAGTCGACGTGTTTAGATGATTCGCTACTGATTATGCACAAACATTTAGAGATTGCGAGTTTGAAATGCTGGTGATTCTAGAGAGCAAAAAGGATCTGGGTCTTAATGGGAGGGGCATACGCTCTCTACCACGTCAATCAGAGTGAAACTGCCCAATCATAGTAGAGCTTTACCGATTAATTCAAGTTGGTTGGTTTCGGAGGATGTGTAAAATGAAATCTGTGATTCACTTTAAAGCCAGCTAATTAACACAGAACCCCCTTATTTATATACTGTATTATTATTATCTCCATGAATTCTGCACTGATCAAAAATTGTTTAATGTAAGAAATGTGTTTGTCGTTCTTCTTTCTGTTGCTATCGTAAAATAAAACTTATTTGAATAATGTCTTTTGCCTTTAGAAAAAATCTTAAGTGGAATCGTGAATCAGATGTGAGATCTGTTTTAGGCCATATCCAGTTCTAAATTATAGGTGTCTTTGAGCAAGTGTATGCATAAGAGGGCGGGTAGCACATGTCATTCAGTGTGAGACGATGTGTTGAAGTGTCTCAGAGAAAGATTGTACAAGGGTTTGCTCTCTCTGTTGTATTAGGATTTGCTAACGTATGATCAGGCACGATGGTAGGGCTGGGCGATATATCAATAAATGATCGTACCGAGATGATGGTTAAATAGGGCGATAATTAGGAGGAGGATATGCGTTGGCTTCGTCATCCTCCTGCACTTTTTCCACATTCGAAGCTGCTAATTACGTAGATGGAGTAGGTTTCCACGGCACAGCGGCCGGCCTGAGAAGTTCCTAGCAAGGTTACAATTAGTAATGTGTGGAGATTTCTTCTGTGTTAAAAAAGAACATTTTAATATATGTAAATGTCTCTCTCTCTCTCTCTCTCTCTCTCGGGTTTTTTTTTTTTTTTTTTTTTTTTTTTTTTTTTTTTTTTTAACTTGTGTATAAAGTGCAGCTGTATCGCTGCTTCGGCTTGTCAAACATTGTGAGACGAGTCGCTGCACAGTTGTTGCCCGCAGCAGTTCTATTTCACACACACACCGTCTTGCACCCACACGCACACACTTCCGGCTCCTGTGGTCAGGATGTTCAGGTAGAAGCATCTGCAGAAACTGTTTACTCTTAGAAGCAGCGAGCCATCTTCTCACACTTGTTTTTTTTTTTAAATAGCACATCACACCACACCACAGGCGTTTCAGTGTGTATACCCGAGAGACGAGTCATCTGTAAGCATGTGTGTGCTACTTAAAGCCTTCATGCTCTAGACGCATTCTTAAGAAGGTAATCATGAGCTGAATATAATTATAGTGCTGGATCGAGGTGTGAATATAGTACAAGTGCTAACTGCTGTATTAGGAGGATATATTATGAATCTATGCATCCTCTAGGAAAGTATGGGCGCCCAGGCGGAGTCTGGCCTGGCGTATCTGCTCGATGCCATGGCGATTTTTCTGAATCATATCCGTTTCCCTACAAGCACAAATATTTGCTTGTGAGCGCGTTGCGGGAACAAGGGTGAAGCATGTGATGGCATTTCCTGTCCAATGACTCCACGCTGACGAGGCCGTCGCCGCAGGAAACAGGAAACGTGTCTTAACAAAATAAAAAATTTAAAAAAAGGTTGGCGAACAATCAGTTGAAACCTCAAGCACTGAGGTGATTTTTTTTCACAATAATAGTTTTGTTTCTTGCATAAGATCCTGTCTGGCCTTAAAAGCAAAAAAATCACTAGCCTCATGTGTACGTCTTTTTCTTCTCGACCCATCATTAAGATTGAAGCATGACCCGCAGTAATGTACAGCGTGCTTTAATATTCTGTTTTTGATCCCATTTGTGTTCAATAATTCCCTCAGGGAAGAAATTTTCCTCTTACTGCACCTTTCTTTTTGATGCATCTCTCTTTGAAGGATTATAGCAAGCATATTTTCTTTTGTGTTCGTTGTCTTTTGTGCTCCGTTTTTGTTTTTGTTTTGAACGAAAGAACAGAACACACACACACACACACACAGCCCAGCTGTAGGAATGCTCGCGCAAGCAAAGCATACATTCAGATCATGTCGTACACGTCAATCTCAGACTAGATTTTATGGCTTCAGCAAGTGGAAACAGGTGTAGGAATCTTAATGTATGGGATTCATAGTTAGGTTTGTACTCAGTTATTAGTTATAACTCAGTTAAGTTAGTTACTTTTTAACCAAAACAGAATGCCGAAGCTTTCACTCTCTCTGCAAGGTAGCTACTGAATTTTAATGCTGATGAATTCTCACTGAGACAATTATTTTTTGAAAATTGTACAAAACAAAGTTGAGGGCAGCCGTAGCTTAATGGTTAGAGAAGCGGCGTTGGGACCGAGAGTTCACTGGTTCGATTCCCGAACAATCAGGAAAAATGTGTGTTGGTGGGGAGAGTGAGCTGCACCTTCCCTTCCTCCACCTTCATGGCCGAAGTGCCCTTGAGCAAGGCACCTATCCCCCACCTGCTCTCCGGGTGCTGCAATGTGTGTGGCAGCCCACTGCTCCGAGTGTGTGCTGACTGTTTACGTGTGTGTGTGTGTGTGTGTGTGTGTGCGCACTCGCTTGGGATGGGTTAAATGCAGAAAAGCAAAGCTCTCCTTCACATTTTTGTGTGATGTGTTTCTTTTCCATTTGTTATTATTAATATTAGATTAATTATTCTGTCTATTTTTGTTTTAAGACTGTCATGTTGTCTAGGATAATCCGTAAAACCATTATCAACAATACTCTATAAAATAATTTTCATTTGTTGTTTTCAGAAACAAAAAAATGTCAAAGCTTACATGTCGGCACGCGTCAAGTTCCTGCTGAAGAGGGGGACAGCCAGTCGGCATCGCCATGCGTAACAGCCAGTCGGCATCGCCATGCGTAACAGCCAGTCGGCATCGCCATGCGTAACAGCCAGTCGGCATCGTCTTGCGTCACAGCCAATCAGCACAGCGATGCACAACAGCCAGTCAGCATCACCAAGTTGATGGTTGCTTAAGTGCTCTGGTCACGCGAGCGAGAGCTCCACTATAATGTGAAGAGTAGTCTGGATAATGTGAAACTATTAATCTTTATCGATCACCAAAATATTACCTTGAACTGGTCGTGTGGAGATGCATTTCTATTTGAAAGTATTTTTTATTTCTGAGTCTAAAACAGGACTTGCTTTAGTGCGTTTTTTTTTTTTTTTTTTTTTTTTTTTTTTTTTTTTCCATTTATTCTTTACCCCAAACTTTGTTTTCCACCTGCTCAAGCAGCTGTGCTTATCGCTTCTCTCTTTCCAGAACAACAGACTGGTTTCATTATGTGGTTTATAAAAAACAGCTGACGAACGTATTTAGAGAAAAGTAAGTACCCCCACTGTGTGCATAAATAGTATCAGGAAGAGAATATAAGTGTCTGGGTTTACATTCTCCAGCCCTGACATTGTCTTTCTGTTCCTCTCTCTCTCTCTCTCTCTCTCGCGCTCGCGCTCTCTCTCTCTCGCTCACTCTCGCAGTGCTGATGTGTGCATTATCCCAAACACTTTTGCTGCTGTAATGGTGCAGAAGCAGCAACTCTGTCTTTAACCCCTAAACGTTTTTTGTTTTGTTTTTTTGAGAGAAGTGAAGTACTGGGGTGGAAATCTGCATGATGCTGAGGGTAAAACTAGGTCCAATAAAAAAAAAAAAACCCACCATCACCTCACCACAGCGTCGACTTTTATTGGATTCCTGACAATTAGGGCTGAAGATGAATTTTTTTTTGTTGCTCTGTGCCTTTCTGTTCCTCTCCTGCTGTAAAAGTATTGTGTCAGTACTGCGTTTAGTCGAAGAGAAGGAAACATGCATTTCTACCTTCCGCATGAAAGAGTTTATGGGAACGTCGCACTGCTTGTATTGGTGTACTGTAGGTTTGGTGAAAAATAGTCTCTTATTAACCAACAGGAAATGTATTTCGGTTTCATGTGCAACATGTGACTGATTCTCATATCCACCAAGTATGTCAATCCTTTTTTGTAGTCTGTTCCTCCACCTGGCTGCTCGTACACAGGTATTAATAGCCAAGGTTTGATTTTTATCAATTAATTGATTTATTTTTGGAACCCCATGATGACGTGTCTTGTGGCTCGCTAACTATGCTTGAGTAGTAAATTCACCACCTACACTGATTAAGTCTGTTTTCCCAGAATTCCCTTTATCAAGGTGACGATGGACATGTTTTTTTTTTTTTTCTGCCTAAGGTTTTCCCGAGGCAAGGTTACTCCCAAAGTTTTAACATCATGAAGCCTTTGCCAAACAAAACTAGCTAACGTATCAGCTCTCCGGCCTCTCGGCTGCTGTAGTGCTGTTCCCTAGCTCGGAACGTGGAATTCTCTTTAATAGACTCTGTGGAATGTGTGTAATGCGGGGTCAGAGTTGAACTCCCGACTTCCGTGGGTCTTCTGGGACAGCTGCTGCTCTCATTCAGACAAAGCCCGAGCGTGTAACACGCAAGTGTTTGCAATATCCGTTCTCCAAACTGATATGGGCAGCGCAAAAGGATTTCGCTGACACAGTGACCTTTAACTTCGCAGTGTTTTGATAGGTTATTATTCACAAGCGCCTGAAGACTTCTGCTGTCACAACGTCAGCCACTCAGGACCGTTTTCAACTGTCCGCTCCTCTTGACCTCTTAGATACGTCACGCTACACATCAAAGTTGGGCTGTATATCACTACCTGCCATTCGCATCATAAATAGCGAGCAGCTTTATTTACGGCTGAGTGACTTGTTTTAAACAGTTCATAGTTTAGCTGTGTGTTAACCTTCTGTTCAAGATAAACCTATTAACTTGGGTCAATATTCCCAGAGTAGATTCAACTCACTGGCCTGATTATTTATACACATCTTTCCAGTGAACTTAGCATCGTCAGGTTGGTTTTTTTGTTGTTGTAGCTGATTATTGCAGAACACAGGATCCACGAAAGAGGAAATGACCCTTATATAACAAGTTGCATTAGCAGCAGTTACATAACTTTAAAATTTGCTGTTTGCTCACGTATGGAATCCGCACGGATCTTTATCCAAAGTGACTTATTTACAGGAATTACATAACCGAAACCAATTCATTCCTTCTGATCAAGAAAAAAGAAACGCGAGGAGAATTTCCTCATTTCAAAGTCTTAACAGTGGTGTACTTCCAGTCCTGCACTGCCCGTGTTTGTGCCGTGCCTACAGACGGGCAGTAAATCAGTTCATTTCAATATATTAATTGGTTTGTTATTTAAAATTCTGCACGTTGGGAGCGTGGTCGGATTCAGACTCGAAAATACATAGAGGTAGGCAGTGTCTAAAAGTGAAGCTCCCATATGATTTCCCTTACTTGACCCATTTTTCATGGGAACCCTCAAACCCCATACACGTATCCTATGTATAACAAGAGTTATTTATTTTAATAACTCATTTATAGAAGGGAATAAAAATGAGGGTACCAAACACACAATCTTTGTCTCGACATGTAAAGTACACCATTTAGAACCCTTATCTTTGGAGAGCATTTCAATAACACAAGAATATTATTAGTTTTTTATTTATTACACGTCATTAACGATGACGTCAAATCATGTGACCTGACTATTGTACACCTCTTGTTCTCTATATTACTCTCTCCCTCGTTTTTCCCTTTTCGAGATATAAAATCTTGAAAAAGGATGGAGGGACAGAGGGACGGACGGACATACACAATAGGTTTTATTAAGAAACAAAAAACAAATTAATATCTCAGGAAGGGAAATACATATTGCAACCAAACTTGAGCACGTTTATCTATGGGGAGATAGTAGTTCAAAGCCATATTCGTTTGGCTTGACGAGTACAATTACATAAGGAAAATTAACGAAAATGTCTTGTGGTTGGAAAAAGACACTTTTTCCTTATCAGTGGTGCTACAGGAGCTCCGCTATTAAGCAAAACATCCACGGGGGCAGATTAGAGATGACGAGGCCCAAACATGGTGGCGGTGGAGGAAATCGTAATATTGTTGCTGTAAAACAAGCGCAGCGATGGTGCGCTGCCAGAATAACATGGGCAGCTTGATTTATGTGGTAACGCATGCGCAATTTATGTTAAAGTTTTTTTTTTGAAGAGAGCTTCTTTGTTGACGGCTCATATATTGTAGTTGAAAGCTTGACCTCGGTTATTGTGTTGGCCGAGTTTCATATGTTCTCCAGGTGTTTTTGGGTGTATCCCCAGTTCTCCGGTTTCCTCCCACTTCTCAAAGCATGGCACATGGTGTAAACGATGCCCTGTGATTAGCCATCTAATTCGGGGCGTGTTCACATGCAGTGTTTGCGGTTCCCCAGAGACTACGAAGAGAATTGAATTGAAGGCTTCCTGTACAATTTGCGACAGTATGCTCAAGTTACTAGCGGTTTCTTTTCTTGTTAAGTATGTTGGCTGTCATGGGTTCGTGGCCGTGTTAAAACACTCCGTACCGAACACTTCATTGAAGTGTTAGCGTTTTGTTTTTCTTCTTCCTCGCCTCTGTTCTATGGTACGGTCATGTTGTTTAGTGAGGCGTGAGTTGGGCTTCCCTTGAGATGAACGACCTGTGAGCTCATCGCTCAGTTCGTACTAGTGGAGAAAGCTGAGTATGTACACATAGGAGTGCTGTGTGTCCTTAGGCCTGGCATGATCATCAATGACTCAGCATAGTGCTCACACACACACACACACACACACACACACACACGTATCAGATACTCTCAGTTGACTGAATGAGTGTTTGAGTATCGACTGCTTGCATTTTGAGGATAACTGGTATGTTTTTGTTTTAATTCCACAAGTGTTTAGTCCATGTATGAGCAGCATGCATGCAACAAAAAAATCCCCTAAAACATGAGGAAATGGGCATAATTCTGTTATCAGATCCACCAGACAGAAAGACGGAGCTGCACATACTACATCCTGTTGGACTTGTTTGTGGTTTTGTGTGCATGAACAAGAATCATTGTCTCTGCTAGACTGGCTGTGATAATGTTTACACTCGTTCCTTCCTTGAATTCTCTCTCTCTCTCTCTCTCTCTCTCTCTCTCTCTCTCTCTCTCTCTCTCTCTCTCCAGCCTGTATTAGATCACTGCCCGGGTTACATCATGGATGTATTGAGTGCTGGGAATTATTAAACCTATTTCATAAGGTTGAAAGAGAGTTTAAGTGGCAGATCTTCCGAGCCAAATGTCACCGGTGTGTTGGTCGTCAGTGCTGCTGTGTCACAGGAGCAGTAAATACAGTATAGGATCATAAATGTGAGCAGGATGTTGGCTCTCAACCACAATTAAATACCGCATAAGTGGCTACAGGTGTTCCTATTAAATTGGCCAGTGTTAAACATTTGGGGGGGTTTTCTCGATGAATGGATTGATTCTGTCCAGACATCCAGATGACCGAATAGGTTACATTACACTGAATTGCTGCTCCCTCCTGAACCCTACAGACTCCTGACTCCAACTGACACTTCTCAAAGGAATGTAGGAATTCTGTCCCGGGGGGGGGTGGAGCACAGACGGAAATGCCATGTTCTGAGAATAAACATCCCTGATGCACAAATCCACCAATCCCAAGCTCTCATGAGTTGCCCCTGAGCTGTCGCCATTGGCTGATGTTTAAAAGCACGGGTGGCCGCGATGGTTTGTAATGACGTGCGTGACGGTGGAAAAATGTTCCTCGGCTGCACCCAAATAAATCGAAGCACGCACACGTCAGAGGGAGCTCTAAGATACAGAAATAGAAGCGCCATTGAACTGGTTGCACCGACGTCTTTTTTGTTGTTGTAAAGAAGGTGTGTGGACTTTTTTTTTTTCTTCAAACACAGTGATTTTCCCCTTAAGGAAACAGCCTGCGGGATCTCCAGAATGACGAGAGTTTCCGTTCCAGTATTTAGTTTCTATTTCGTATAAGTGCTGCGGAGTGCCCAACTCCAAATGTCCCATGATTAATAGCTAAATAAGAAAGGTGTGAGTTCTTCAGGTCATTCTGCTGTGAAACAGGATGAATGAGGGGTGTTTGTGTGTGTGGTGTGTGTTTGAGTGGGGTGGGGGGATGAGAGAAAGAATGACAAACGGGTCTTGTGGAATTTGCAAACATGCTGTTCTTGTTAAACATTGATCTGAAGTGCATTGCGTCATGGGATGGGATGGGTGTGAGTGCGCACGCACTTGTGAGTTTGCATGCTGCGTGGAAAGGGAAGAGAGACGGACTGGATGTCTCTACTGGAGCTCAGTAACAGTGTAATGCTGTTGCTGCCCCTCGCTGGTTGTCGAGTGTAACTGCAGGACGTTACGGACTCATTTTAGTATAGGTAGTTTAGCAAGCATTCCCCAAGTCATCACGTTAAATAAAATTTAGGTTTGTGTGTGTGTTTAAGCGCATTAACATGACACTGCTGTTTACAGGACCTTCAGATCGTCTACTCCTACCTGCATGGGATGGAAGCACTCTCCAACCTGAGAGAACACCAGCTCAGGTACTCAGTGTCGTTTTGTTCTTGATGTTTGCTTCCTCAACCTTTGGAGTGAGCATGTGTACGCCGTTTGAATACATGTATGTGACATGTCCGTGCCCCCCCCCCCTTCTTTCAGGTTGATGTGTGAAACGGTTCGCTACGAGCATCATGAAGCTAACGAGGTTTTATACTAGTGAGTACATCCTCAATGTTTAACATCTAACTGATGATTTGCTCATGTGCACATCTGTCTTTCTCCCACACAGGTACTAACATCTGGTCTGGGTGTTGTATACAGACAAATCCTTTGAATAGCTCGTTATGTTTTTGACTATTGCGTACACACCCGAAGCGCGATACATATATATTCATAAATATAGCCTTTTTTTTTTAGTTCTCTTGAAATTGTTTGTCGTCTTGTATTTCTTAACAGTTGATCTACGAATCAGTGTTGCACTGCCAAGCTGTCATACATGCACCAGATCTGGTCACAAGGTCTTGTTATTGTAAAGAGACGCAGAATCAAAACAAGATGTAAACCAGGTGACTAAGTGAGCCGAGGAAACGGTCGTATTCAGCCAGAATGAACTGATAATAAAAGGAACACATGAACTGTTCACGAGTGAATAGGCCCCTTTAATACACAGCTGGCCAGAGATGGATTTTATCACCCGTGGTTTTTGCTCCTGAGCATCACGGCTGTGTTACGGAGCCGAAATTATACGATTCATTTAACAGCCCTACAGGCATGGCTCTCTGACCCTCTTACACGGCAGTTCGACAGACTTGGCACTGAGAAGCAGAACATCAGCAGCTTGTATAATATTCTTGTATCATTTCCCTAAAAAAATTAAATTCTGCTTTGATGGAGGGGGAGAAAAGCACTCAGTGTGGCTGTTAGTCATCCCAGGCTTTCCCTTTGATACTCCGAGCGATGTGATGAGATGTTCACTCACATGTTCCAGAGTAATGGAAAACACTTTCTTTGGATTGGGTTGGGAAGAGCAGGGGCTTGCTGATTGGGTGGTGTGACGCAGCTTGATGTGCTGTTATGACCAGGAAGTTCTCCTTCTCCGATAGCGGGAATATATTTTCGGATTGTGCAGCCAGGACTTTATTCTACCAACCAAACAATCCAAAAAATGGGAGTCTAAGATTACAGAGGATGTCCGCCGTAGATGTCCGTCCCTATGAGTTGGCTGTTACCATAGAAACGATAATGAAGAACGTTCAAATGGTTTATAAAGAAGTATGAGGAAGCGTATGAATCTTGTGATGTCAAAAATGAAACCCGTTCAGTCTGATCAGGTTCTGAAGTTCAGCAGCATTAAGGACTTTGGGAGATCTGATGATGTTTGTTTAAAAATGATTGATTGAGATCTGTAATTGTGTTTGTGTTTTAGTCCTGATGACATCGGTACCTGCTGGTACATCTTACTGTCTGGATCCGTTTTCATTAAGGAGTCTATGTTCCTTCCACGCAGCAGGTGTGTGTGTGTGTGTGTGTGTGTGTGTGTGTGTGTGTGTGTGTGTGTGTGTGTGTGAGACTGAGTGAGATTCCAGCTGAGTTTCCTTTTTTTTTTTTTTTTAAATAGATGTATGTTACCGTCATTTTTTTCCCCCTTTTTTTTTTTGGTATAACCAGTAATTGTTTGCATCGGTCTTTGTGCCTCAGTTTCGGGAAGCGCTCTGCAGGGAGTTTGCGGCGAGGCTGCGAGTGTATCGTCCTCGAGGCCTCTGAAATGATCGTGGTGAGTGATATTTTGTGTGTGTGATCCGAAGAGGATGTATTATTGTACTGAAGAGGATGTGTGCGAGCTGATGCCGCCGAGGCGGTTTTCGGTGTGAGTGTAATCCATTTCCTCTCGCCGTCAGGTGGACTACATGGAGGACTGCGAGGAGTACTTTCAGAGGCAGGCGTCACACCGGCAGTCCAGGAGAAGGTTCAGGAAAATAAATCAACGCGGAGAGAGGCAGACCATCATCGACACGGTGGAACATTATCCGGTGAACAAGCCGCCTCTGCCTCCAGGCTATCACACGGTGTGTATAAAAAGAAACGGAGCTGACTTTAATCATCAAGCAGCGAGATGCAGGGTTATTATTTATATTAATTTTCTTCAGGATTGATACGTAGTGGCTTCTGTATGTTACTCTCTACTGTTCCACCCAAGCTTCTCTCTCTCTCTCTCACTGTTCCTTGAGCTGTCTCTGTCTGCCTGTCTGTCCCTTGAGCTCTTTGTGTCTTTTACTGTCTTTCTGTCCCTTGAGTTCTCTCTCTCTCTGTTTATGCCTCTGTCCCTTGAGCTCTCACTCTCTTTTTGTTTCTTTGTCTCTCTCTGTCCCTTGAGCTTGCTTTCTGTCTCTACATCTGTCTGCCTGTCTCTCTCACTCTATATATCTGTCTCTGTCTTTCTCTGTGTCTCCCTCTTTCTGTCTGTCATTCTCTCTTGGTCTCTCTGTGTCTCTGGGCCTCTTTCTGTTGGCTTGTGTCTCTCTCTGTTTCTCTTTATGAATCTCAGTCTCTGTCTCTGTCTCTGTCTCATCTGTTCTCTCTCTCTCTTTCGTTGTCTGTCTCTCTGTCACCCTTTCTTGGCCTCTGTCTCTCTCTTTCAGTCTCTCTGCCCCCTTATCTAGGTCTTTGGTCTCTCTCTCTCTCTCTCTCTATCTATCTATCTTTATGTTGAAAATGCAGTGTGAAAGTTTTTCCCCTGAATCTCACAGTCGGCTGATGATCGAGCTTAAAAAATTTCTGCGTGTTAAGTGTTTTTACTAAAAGAGCTTGAGAGAGTTTTTATGCTGAGCTGAGCATATATTATAATATGCAAACGAAAAAAAAAAATCCTACATGTCGTGCCATTATAGGCGGGGCTCAACACAGTGTTTCATACGCCGGGCCCTGCAGGGCCACCAAAACCTGAAATGTAGTCGATCAAGTTGGGCCACCAGCCCTGGAGTTTGACACGGTTGGGCAACAAGCTTCAGTATCTAGTAGAGCAAAGCAAGCTGATTATGTGCCGATTGATGTCTGTGCTGTGTTCAGATGAGAGTTGTGAATATGGGAACCTCAGGACTTTTTACCAAAAGCATGGGTTGCTAAGTCGAGAGCATTCATCGTTAGAAATATCACTGGATTTCACGACTTGTGAAAATTGAGTATCATGCCGACACGAGTTCACAAGATGTGATGATAGGAAACTTGAGAAATGGGAAATACGACTTCACGAGTTCCATGTGAACGCGGCATATGTTCAGAAACGAGTATGGTCGATCCGGCTCTAACACAAAAGATTCGCTCAAAATGGAAAAAGTAGGTTATACCGAAAGTGCTCATTAGGTTAAGAATGTACTGCATCAAATTATAAATGAAATTATCTTACATGCCCTACTGAAATGTATGGACTCATACAGCATTGGTATATGAGACTGTCGGAGCACCAGCTCACTGAAAACGGGTCTCTGGGGTTGTTTTTTATTTTATTTTATATATTTTATTTTAAATTTTTAAATTTTTCTTTTTTTGGGTGGCACCACTTGAATAGCCTTGGGCCAGCAGGCAGGTGGTTATATCAAGCCCTGTATCGGATAATAAACTTTCATCCTGCTTCCAGTTTAGTTAGTTGTTTGTCTGTAATAATAACACAGGTACATAATTGAATATAAGACAATTAATATTTTTCTTGTATTCGCTGAAGATGTTAACAGCTGATAGTGTCCATATCATCCAGGTCTATCATGTCATTAAAGTCTTTATATATATATATATAAAATTGGAAGTAATTGTTTTAATAATAGTTTAATTATTAGTATTCTTTCTTTCTTTCTTTTTGGCTGCAGGACTCTTCCAAATCCCAGGTAACATTACCGTCTGCAATCCTTCATCACTCCTGCAACGCTTTATCTTCTTTTATCTTTAAGAATAAGCTGCAGTTTGCAAGAATTGAAACTCCATTGTCTTCAGCGTCATACTGCATGTTCCCTCTTTTTTTTCTCAATTTTCTCAAGCATGCTTCCTCTTTCTGCATTGTCTCCACCTCCGAAAGTAATGGTACTCATTATGATTTACGCAGGGGGGTGGGGGGTTCAAGCAGCTATGAATCAAAGCTATTGTTCAGTAACTGCTTGTCATTTCGGGGTCAGCGCTGATGACCGGTTTAGCAGAGCACTGGGTGTCCATCATCGTTAAACCCCACCCCCTTCAGTGTAAACAATTACCATTCTCATCCTTGCTAATCTGTGTGTGTGTGAGAGAGAGAGAGAGGGTCCTTTGCAGCAACGTCAATGTGCCTCCCCTCCTTCTCTTTTTTGCTGTAATATCTGTTGCCGTGGAGATTTTCACGGGAGTTTGCGGGGGTAAAAAAAACCCGATGTTGCTGGGTGCGAGAGAAGAAGAGGAAGCAGTTTTGGAAGCACAGGCTGAAAGGAGAAGGGAAAGAAGCCAAGATTAAGCTGAAGAGAAAGTAGATGAGTCGAGTCAGGATGTTGTAGAAAGGGTGAAACAGGGTGGTCGGCCGGTCCGGGCTTTCGCCTATGAGGAAGTTAGCGCTCTCACACTGTAATGGAGTCCGGCGATCAGACAGGAGGACTGTGAGTATATTTTAGACTTGCTTTCATAGAGCAAGAAGAATGCACGGATAATGTACTAGTGCGTATACGCACTGTCTCTGATCTTAATTCTGGATGTCAGAGTTTATGACTTTGACATCATCACTATTTGGCTTCGTGAATTGAATTCTACATACATATATATATATATATATCTCACAGGAACCTATTGTATGTGATGTCATTTCCTTTTCTTGTCTGAGTATTTTGCATTCGAGTTTCAGGACACAGCATGCTATTGACCTTCCATGTCAGTAATAAAAGTCTGACTGTGATTTTTCCATTGGGTATGATGCTCTAAGGCTCCCGGGTGGCGCATCGACAGGGTGCATGACTATTAACCTGGAGATCGCAAGTTCGATTGCCGCAGCGGATAGCACTTTCCCTCCGAATACACATGCGCAGCAGTTAGTAAAGAGGCGGGTGAGAACAGCTCATGTCACGGAGGCGGCATGCTTACGCCCCTCTTTGGTTGGTAATGGTCGTATGTGTTAGAGACGCACTGCTTGATGGGTGGGAATTGGATACATCTAAAAATGATTGGGATAGAAAAAAACGTGGAAAAAACATATGATGCTCTAGAATTATACACTCGCCGACCACTTTAATAAGAACACGTGTACGCCTGTTTGTTCACGCAGTCATCACTGGACCACAGCACTGTAATAAAAAGCGTAAGGATGCAGTTAAGAGCTACATCCGATTTCAGATTGAGGGGAAGCGTGATCTCAGTGATTCAGAATATCCAGTCGAGTGTGAATGCGTGCATGTGCATGTCCAGTCTAACCTGCATGTAGGCCAATTCAGCTAGGTCATGTGTACAAAGCCATTAGCAGCTTTTCTTCCTTTGAGCCTCAGGATATAGTGATTACAGATAAACATGCACGCACACACACGCACGTGCACATGAGGCAGTCTGTTTTAAAATGGGGGAAAAAGGAAAGTTGATTTTGCTGATTAGCATATTTTTCCTCCACCATTCCAAATGCTCTTCTGTTAACGTATTTGAGATGCTAATCTACCACGCATGCAGAAGGGGAGAATATCTGTGTACACACTTCCGTTCTGTGTTTGTGCACACGTGTGTGTGTGTGTGTGTGTGTGTACACACTTCTTTCTGTCAGTGAAAGGATGCTTTAGCAAGCTTGATCCTTTGAAAGGCACCTCTCCATCTCTTGGAAGAACATAATGCCCACACAGACACACACACTCCAAAACCGTAAATGTAACCGTAAAAATGTAACAACCTTTCCCCGTTTCTCTTCCAGCTTCCTGCGGATTTCTCTAAGCTCCACCTCTCCGACGGTCTCCACCTCCACATGTCCTCCAGTCAGTCTCGATCCAGCATCGCTAGTGACTCAGGAAGCAGCAGCTTATCCGATATTTACCAGGTACACACACAGCACCACCTTTCTCTCCTTCTACCATTCTCATTTACACATACAGACTTGCTTGTTTATATTGGTGCTCGTTGTTGTGGGTGACTCTGGAGATGGCGCACCAGACAGCAAAAACCCCAAATGCCGAGCGGTCTCTGTTGAGCTTTGTGTACATTTGCATTGGCTGTAACAATATTATGAAACACGAATTCTATAAATCCGTGTAATAAAATATATGATTGTGGCGTTTTTTTTTTCTTTCCTCTCCCAGGCGACCGAGAGCGATTGCGGCGATGTGGATCTAAG
The DNA here is from genome assembly GCA_039654325.1 of Tandanus tandanus. Classification (NCBI taxonomy): domain Eukaryota; kingdom Metazoa; phylum Chordata; class Actinopteri; order Siluriformes; family Plotosidae; genus Tandanus; species Tandanus tandanus. The sequence continues at coordinate 6,748,409 of JBCNYH010000011.1, read as the reverse complement.
CGGGCTGCCCGAGACGGCTGTGGATTCGGACGAGGATGAGGACGACGAGGAGGTAGGGAGGTCGGCAGACCCCCTCATGAGTCGAGACATCGTGAGAGACTGCCTGGAAAAAGACCCCGTGGACCGTACAGATGATGACATCGGTAAGATGCACAAGCACGAACAACTTTTGTCTTTCTAACATAATCCATGCTAACGCACTACAGCAGGGCTGCTTTCATTCATTTATAATACCCCGGCTGAACTGAAGGGCTCTGAACAAGTCAGCAACAATGGAAGCACCTACAGTATACACCTCCTCACTCTCTTCATCTTTCTCTTTGCCTCTTCCCATCTCTCTCCCCCTCCAGAGCAGTTACTGGAGTTTGTGCAGCAGCTCCCGGCATTCTCCAGTCTCAGCGTGTCGGTGAGGCGAGCGCTCTGTGCCGTCATGGTGTTTGCTGTGGTGGAGCGTGCTGGAACTATCGTACTGAACCACGGAGAGGAGGTTAGTCAGAATCCAGCGACTTATTAAAGAAATCAATAATGACACAACATATTGAATTCATTTCTTCCTCTAATAGCACATTCCATAGCAACAGACTCTTATTCCTAACAACGGTGTGCTATAAGGAAACCACAGAGCACAGAACACCGTGATCGATCAACCAGTTATACATTTATCTAGTATATGTATATGTAGCCTCTTATAGTATTTTTGTGGGTAGAGTATCATTAACACTGGATATTTCAGCAAAAACTCCTATATGTGTCAGATTTAGCATCATTTGACTTGTAAATGGTGGTGAAGTAGTATTAGTAGTAGTAGTAGTAGTAGGTAGCTCTGTCCTGCTGCCTGAAATCCTAGAGTCTGGAACAAGACTCGTAGTCTTAATCATAACAATAACAATTAATGTAGCCTCCAGCAGCGATCTGCGGGGTCCAAGCACCCATTCCACAGCCAAGTGGCCAGTTCTTAAAACTTAAATAGAGAACCAGAAGAAACCATAGATGAACATATAATTTGAGTTTTGTCATATCCCTGTGAAACCCATGCTGAAACCTGATTGGCTGGTGGTTCATGTCATTACACTAATTCAGTGTAACCTACTACAGCTGGACTGGGAATTAAGGGTTTTTTGTTTTTTTAGTTTGTTTTGAGAAACTTTTTTTTTTTGTGGATTTATCCTTCCCTTAATTATGACAGAATGCCCAATCCCTGAAGTGGCAAGTGATCCTCACACCATCACACTACCACCACCATTTTTTACTGTGGATATAATGTTATTGTTGTGTTACGCTAGGTACTACAGGAACCATGTTGTAGAGCAATTGCTTGTTTTGAGAAACTGCTGTTTGAAAGGAATCCCATGCCCCAAGCAGCTTATTGGGCTCATAAGTTTATTTATTTATTTTTTTAACTTTTGCTTTGATGTAAATCCATATGATCAGTCATGAGTTAGTCATGGGTGAACCGATGACAACATGTAGCGGCAATGTTGTTTACAAATCTCAGCTTCGGTTTCCTGCAGATCCTTGGACTAGTTTGCAAAAGTAGGTTTTGCATACAATGAAAATGAAGTCAGAATCGATGTGGGAGGAGCTAAATGTCTTTTGTTCCGAAAGGCAAGGAATCAGAGGAAAATTCCCATTTTTCTAGAATTTAGGCTAAAATGTTAAACAATGTGCTGTAGTGCCACCATGTGGCCAGTTGGGCAAGTTGGGGTACTATTGGTGAGTTCCATTAGAAGTGGGAAATTGGACTTTCAAATTTCTTGGTCAGAAATATCAGTTAGAAAGCTCTGTCAGCTTGAGGATTATTTTGAACCCCAGCTTCAAAATCCAAGTGTACTATTTTTTAGCTCTTGTTTCTTATGTGTATTATTTTGTGTGATGTAGCTGGACTCATGGTCCGTAATCCTGAACGGAGCCGTGGAGGTGCAGTATCCAGATGGCCAGTGTGAGACTGTAGGGATGGGTGCCAGTTTTGGAGTCTCCCCCTCCATGGACAAAGAACAGATGATTGGCGTCATGAGGACCAAAGTAGACGACTGCCAGGTGTGTGTGTTGGCTTGGGTTAAATTATTATTATTTTTTTTAATAATTGTTAACTTTTTGTTTAAAAAGTCATTGTTTTGACACTTTATTCACTGTTAGTGTTGTGGTTGTGTAGTTTGTGTGTATAGCACAGCAAGACTACTGCTGCATCCTGAATCAGGTAGAACTGAACACACAGCGGGTAGAGGAGGAGGGAGAGATTGTTATGGTGAAAGAACACAGAGAACTCGACCGCACAGGAACACGCAAAGGACATATTGTTGTTAAGGTGACTGTTTAAAATTTTTTTATCAAAAAATGTCATATTTAACGTTTTATTATATGAAAATAGTCCATGCTGGAACGGTCTCTTCCTAGTGTGCTGTTTCTAGTTGGGTCATTCAACGCCAATTCATCAGATATCAGAAAAAGTCCCAACTCAACCATCTCAGATTTGCCTGAATTTTTTTTTTTTATATTATGATTTTTTTTTTTTTTTTACAACAAAGATCTATTGTTATATAAGAAAAGTGCAAAATAAAGTGAAGTCAGAATTTTAGAATTCTGCTGGAACTGAAAACTGTTTCTATGAGAAGAAACAAGTGAAATATAATAAGCGTTACCATTATTAGTGACGTGACCACTGTGAACGCCATCTTGATTTTATTTCTATAATGTTGTCAATGATTTACTCTTTATGTAACAGTGGTTTCAGGTTGGTTAAGTGTACCATACCTGTGGGGTCTTGACTTGAAATTGATTAAAATTGAAAAATGTTTGATATTTGAGACCTAATTTCTCCTACACGTAATATCAAATCAACACTGTAATGAAGCATCTAAATTACCTACTACTATCGATGTCACAGGCAAAAATGCAGCTTCCTGGAATAAAAAGTCTGGCTTTTATAGCATTGGAAACATTGCTCGAGAAACATGAAAATTGTTACATTTTCGATCAAATTCAGACAATCAGTAAAATGCACAAGATTGGGTTATGCAGTTGATGTTTCTGGATGCTTAAGTACACTGGCCAAATAACAAGTCCACAAAATTTCAAAGCTGTAGCTTTTTTCCTTGTGAAGATAATTACCTCTAAAATTGCTTTTTGACTGACGTGGTTAAAAATGGCGCAAAAAAAGCAACACACCCCACCCTTCAAAAACAAGCTCTAAAATGAAAACTGTTTGAAATACTGACCTAATATTTTGCACTTTTCTTATGTACTAATAGATGTTCTTATGTAATAAAAATCAGGCAAATCTGAGATGATCGAGCTGGGAGAATTTGATGAATTGAGGTGGAACGACCCAGTTAAGACACATTTCCAGTCCCATCACAACATTTCAGTGCGATTTAGGACAAAATTTGTGGGCTTACTCTTATGCCCTGGCGCATTGTCCTTCTGCAAAACTCATCTGAGCTTGAAGTAGCAATTCATCCTCACACCATCCCACTACCACCACCATGTTTGACTGTGGATATAATATTCTTGTTGTGGAAAGCTTTATTAGCTTTACGCTAGATAATACACGAACCATTATTGTAGAACATCTTCCCAAAAGGTTTGGGGGTAGTAGGGGTTGGGGGGGGGGGGGGGGGGGGGGGGGGGGGGGGGGGGGGGGGGGGGGGGGGGGGGGGGGGGGGGGGGGGGG
>JBCNYH010000011.1:6722171-6734668 GCA_039654325.1 Tandanus tandanus | reverse complement strand
GAGCAGGTTATCACATCAATGGACTTTTTCTTCCCTGATGGCACAGATATAAAATGGGGACTCAAATAATGAAAGAGGGGTTCAGGGAGCATGAGGAAACATTTTCACATATGTATTGGTACCCCAGAGTCCTGACCTTAGCCCTATTGAAAGTTTTCGGGATGTGCTGGAGAAGACTTTCAGTGGTCTGAGTGGTTCAGTTTTTCCATCATCAGTTCAAGACGTCGGTGAGAAATGAACCCGACACTGGATGGAAATAAATATTATGTTGATTAAGTTTGTTGAAACAGTGGCATGACAATTATGTGCTGTAAGCAAGACTAAAGGCAGAACAACAAAATATTTGTGTGTGCAGCTTTTTTTGGGGGGGGGCTGGGCATTGTATATGTTAGAACAGGAAATTTGTCACGTCAAAATATATACACGTTATTCTGACACGTCCAATAACCTTTTATACATATGTCAAAGTAACATGAAAACACTAAAAACATGTTAAATTTTCAAATTAAGACATGATAAATAATAAAATATTATATTGTTATAACCTGATAATTTTGTATATCAGAATAATGTGAAAATGTATTTTCATAACATGAAGAGTTAAATGTTATAACAAAAGGTTCATGTTATAGCATAATACCTGAGTGGTGCCAGTATGCATCTGTAAGGAATCCTTATTTTAATAATTATAATAAGTAGAGTAGTATTAAATAATAATAATTATAATAATAATAATAATAATAATAAAAATGATGATAAAATCAGATTATATTGCAAATCTGTTATATGAAATGCAGTTAAAGAGTTTAAAGTCACCATCTTTCATTTCATACTAAAACAGCTTAAATGCAGTGATCAATATGCAATTCAGTGACCACAATTACTCAAAGTAATGGTTGGATTTCAATGAAATTTTACCCGAATGTGGGTCTTTAGCCAGTGAAGAACTGATTACATTTTTGGCGTGATCTGGATCCAAGGTGGATCTGAAGGGGCAAAGAAGTGGAAATCACCCAGAATGCGCCGTGAGAAATAAATACAGAGCGCAAAAAAGATTATTGCGGAACAGGCCATAAGGGGACGCCGTAATCCTACATCATCTGGTACTATAACCCATGTAATGACAAGATTGCACTACCTTGGTGGAGGTCTGCACTCTCTAGTTTCACTAATAATATCAGCCTTATTTTTTTATGACCACAAGGGAGCAATCATTTTGTTTGCTCTCTTCACTAATGCACATTAGTATCAAAATACTCCTTCCTCCAGTTCTCTGACAGTCTAACTGAACTGAGCATATTATACTGTATGTACATGAATATCACGCTGAAACTTCTAAGACAAATAGGGAAGGAACACTTCTTGGAAGTGGCATTTCAGCCGTGTTAACATTTTCTCTCTGTGATTCATTCATTGAATTCAGACCAGCCAGACACATTTTGGGATTATGGGTTTCCCCTCAGTGCCAAACTGAAACAACTGAAGAACAAAGTGAAAGCTTATTCGTTGCATGATGGCTGAACCCGGCTGCTTGTTTTAGTAGTTCTGTAAAGTTCCACTTGTTTTCCCATTCACCCCCCACCCCTTTTCAGAATTACAAGATCAGGTGCTGCGAGTCTTTAAGGCGGATCAACAAAGTCGCTACCTGCTGATCAATAGAGATACCACGGCAAGGGAGGCAGCCAATCTGGCGATCCGAGAGTTTGGTCTGACCGCCGTCTCTGAAGCTTATTCGCTGTGTGAGGTGTCTGTCACACCAGAGGGCGTCACCAAACAGAGAAGACTTCCAGATCAGCTTAATAAACTGGCTGACAGGATTCAGCTCTGTGCAAGGTGCATTCTGACGAAAATACTGTTTGGTCACTACATAACGAATAGAAAACCTACTGCTGTTTCAGTTCATCTCCCAGTCAGCCCCATAAAATCAGTTAAAATAAAACGAACTATTTCTTTTCTCCATTAACTTCTGTATATAACAGGTACTACCTTAAGAGTAACATGGAGACGGAGACGCTGTGCTCAGACGTTGAGGCCCAAGAGCTGCAAAGAGAATCTCAGGTTCATCTGTTATCTCTGAGCTCCACAGAGATAGCCAATCAGCTCTCAGCACGCAACTACATGCTCTTTGCAAGCATCGAGCCCACCGATTACATCACAGACCTCTTCAAACTGCGTCCACACGAGCCGCCGGCCAACCTTCGCAACTTTGAAGATCTTGTCAATCAGGAGACCTTCTGGGTTGCCACGGAGATTCTGCAGGAATCCAACCAGGCCAAAAGGATGAAGATCATCAAACACTTCATCAAAGTCGCCCTTCATTGTCGGGACTGCAAAAACTTCAACTCCATGTTTGCTATCATCAGGTGAGTGACGGGGTTTATTGGCTAAACTGGGACCGCGGTCTGTCGCGTGAATACGTAGTTATGGCGCCTTTATGAGCTGTGAGTGAGCTGTGGGTCAATATTTACATGACATACCATACAAAATAGTGGCATTTGCTATAGCGATATAAATAAAGTTTAAAATGATAGAGATAATCAATCAGGGGCTCTAATAATTTTTTAAAGCTACATCTTTCAACTGCAGGACCACTGGCTCAGAAGTACAGTGGTACAGCCTGCAATTTTATTAATTCCTTTCAACCATTATATGTTTCAGTGGGCTGAATCTAGCCCCCGTGTCACGTCTGCGTGCTACGTGGGAGCGTCTACCTGCCAAATATGAAAAGCTGTTTTCCGAGCTGCAGGAAGTCTTCGACCCGTCACGCAACATGGCCAAATACCGCAACCTGCTGAACAAGCACAATCTCCAACCACCAATCATTCCTCTTTTCCCTGTCATAAAGAAAGACCTCACCTTCCTCCACGAGGGTAAGACCCTTAATCCTTCCTGCGTGGAGATTTAGTTTTTTATTGTGAGAAAGTAAGCACGTGTCTCTGTTGCAGGTAATGACTCGAAAGTGGATGGACTGGTCAATTTCGAGAAGCTGAGAATGATCGCTCGAGAGATCAGGCACGTGGTTAGGTTGGCGTCTGTCACCATGGATCCAGCGCTGCTCTTCAGGACAAGGTACACACACACCCGTACTCACACATGCACACAGAGTATCATCAGAACACACACTTATTGCCATGAGTCGAATCCTTGTGCAGCGCTGTGCTTCTATTTGTTTTTTCAGACCTGAAGAATTCCTTAAGCACATCCTGTAAGGAAAATGTGTAATAATTGTTTTGGGTGTCAGCTGTGTTTGTGCTTGATGTCTGAAGCGGGCTCTTCCTGTGGTCTGTGGCCTCTGTTCTGTGGGCTTTACTGTTTAAGCACCTGTCTGTCTTTCTTGTCTCTCTCCCCCCTTTTTATGTCCTTTTCTCTCCATCCTCCTCTTTGGTGTCTTCACGGCTGTGTTTTAGGAAGAAAAAATGGAGGAGTCTGGGGTAAGTGGGACTGTCACTCGGCTGTTTTTTTTACTGCTTGTTGTCTGACTCCTAATGTCTGTTAATGTTGCTGGTTGTGCTGTGGGATTAACTCAACTCACGTAGACTGACCTTAACTTGCTAAAAAGGACAACGGTCTTCTCTCTTCTCATGTCCTGCTATCCTCTTTTATCTTACTCCCTTCTCTTTTATTCATTTCTCTCATCTTGGGTTTTTCTCTCTGCTGTTCACTGCTCTTTTTTTCTGTTCTCTTTCACCAGTTGTTCTGCTTTCTTCTTCTCTTCTCTGCACGAGCCGTAGCGGGTTGTAGATTATACGAGCATGTTGAAACACTTTCCTTTGGTTCAGCCGTTCCTTCATAATGTCCGTCAGTTCAGGTGTACTGATGGAAGTTTTTACTGGGATTTGGTGTGTGTGTGTGTGTGTTAGGTCTCTGAGTCAGGTGAGCAGTTCCTCGTTGACTGAGGGGACCGTGAGTCATAGGAGGAGAGGCAGACGCAGTTCCTTCCTCAGCGCCAAGAAACTCTACGAGACCGAGATGATGAGCCGGCGAGTACGCCAGTACCTGGACGCGCTCACACACGAGAGCAACGAAGAGGCCTTACACACTCTGTCTCTACAGTGGGAGCCTGGCAACCACACAAGTAAGTTTTCCCGCACACACACACACACCCAGCAGTTAGCAGTTCCAAAATCAAATAGCTCTGTATGTGTGTCACTTTTATCTTTCTTTTATAATAAACACATTGTGTGTGTGTGTGTTCCGTAGTGCATAAGAACTCTGTAGAAAAAAGGCGAGTCGATGCATCGCCAGCGACACCAAGAAGCCCAACGCCAAAGAATATCCCTCGAAAGAAGCCACCTGGTAAAGACCTGGCACCCTTTGGTAATGCACACACAAACATACTAATACACCTAATAGTTAATACACAACCAAAGTTTATACAAAAGAATTGTACTAAATATTCTTACTGTGTGTGTGTAGGTGCACATTCACCCAGGTCTCACCGTACAGAAAACGGCCAGGAGAGACCGAGAAGATCAAAGGAAGACAACCAATCAAATGCTTCCTCTCACCGGTCATCCCCGCCTACTTTCCCTGTCAATTCGTCTAGAAAGGGTACGAACATTCTGACACTTACTAGTTCATTGACTGCAGTGAGGGGCTGGGCGATATGAGCTAAAAAAAAAAGTTTATATATTTTTTTTACATTTTCACGGCGCTTGCTGTTCACGTTATCTGCACACCTGAGCTACGTTGCTGTGCTTGCACCATTTTTTTTAGCTCCCGCGCACAAAGTGGCTCAGGGGCTGTAGGAATGGGTTCCGTCCCTCTGTTTATCATACTTTGGTTTGCGGACATTTACTTGCCACGCTCTGAAGCTGTGGCTTTCAGTCTTGGTATGCTTTATCACTACTATGAGTGCTAGGATGAGTTTGTGTGTGAGTGACTTTTACCTACTTTTGAAGGTCACAGAGGCAAAACTGTATATTAGGTTTCTGGACATTTACTTACTGCACACTGAAGCTGGGGCTTTAATACTTACTATGCTTGTTCTATATTGGCATATTGTGAAATGGTCCTTTCAGCGGGAGCGTCTATTTTTTCACCTGTGAACCATCTTTGCTCCTCCATCTCCCGCTACAGCCACTTATCATACATCATATCATGTAATACATCTAATATTTATTAGGCTAGTTCTGCATATCATGCTACATTATACAGATAAAACCTGTTCATTTCTGAAGGAAAGTTCATATTTATGCTTAATTGCTGTACTGATGATATTCTATTGGCTGACGGTACATATGGTCAAATCCGATAATGTTAATTCATCAGTGTATCGCCCAGCTCTACAGTGTACCGAATTATTTGAATAAAGAGTGTGTGGAATGAACCATAATCCACATGATTTAAATGTGTTCACTAATATTTAGTTTATTTGTTAAAGCCGTGTGTTTTTGCTTCTGGTTATTCTTGTCCATTTGTATAACAAAGAAATGTTGTTTGTGTACCAGGAGCTGATCAGGAGAGCCTCCCGAGTTCCTCGTCATCTGACCTGATCATGGCGGATGAGCACACTCACGCACACACCCACGCACACGCTCCCTCTCACACACGCGCAATCTCACAGACTCCTAACACACACCGGAATGAGCTAGACCAGATCAGCCTTGGGTAAGCGACATCATTGGGAGGGATTTGATTTATTGATTTTTATTTTTTAGTAGTGAAATTTCAGTATTTACAGACCACCAAGTGCAGTCAACAGAAGAGTGAGAGTCCTCCTGCTCTTGCGCATTGGTTGAGAATATGTATATATTTCTGTCATCACGTCACCATGACACCATGAAGTGTAATATCCAGCCAGCATGTCATGGCGTTCTGTTTCTCATTCCAGCCTTAGTTACAGAGAGGGTTTTTTGGATGTGTTTTTGGCTCCACTTGCTTCACTTTGCTACAATTTACTCACCATTTACCGAATCCCATTTGATTGGTTTCGCTCATGGCGGTGCATAGCAGAGCGCCCACTATCACTGAGTTTGTCAGTTGACGGATCCCTTCCTATTCTAGTGGTTTGTCTCTGTGATGATCTCACTGGATAACTGACTACTGTTAACAAACTACAGTATTTTGGGAAGGTACTTGAGGTATGAGTGCCCATGTATCTACTCTGCTCTCGTTATCTTCCCTGAATCCATCAACCACTGCTCTCTTGCTAGCAGTGTTAGCACTTAGCTAAGCTACCCAGTTGACAACCACTACCAGCATTACCCACTAGCTCCCAAGTGCAATGGCGTCTGCATGGTGTGTACAGTGCTATAGCATCATGGATGTACGAGTTTAATATGACCATTGCCTTTATATGTCTGACCATCAGCCACCTGCATGAGACCCTTTAGCATGATGCCCAGGAGATGAGCTGCTCACATTTAACCATGTTAGACTCAGATGCTGCTCTTAGCATTTTTGAATTGAGTGTCGTTGGTTATAGTAAGACAAGTACGGTTCCTATTCCTGGAGTATGTAGCAGTGGTGGAGCCTATAGTAGAGCCTTATATTGCGTCTCTCATTATTTCATCTGAGGCCTTGTGGTAGATTGTTCACTGCCCAAACGCCAAATACTGCCGCACAAACAACCTCCTGGGAATCAGTTTACTGACTGCTGGCCATGCTCATTTCACTCATGCCCAATATGGACGCTACAATAAATAAGTAATTGAAGCCTTAATTCAAAAACCCTTGGGTCCGAAAGTCCAAGCAATAAGACAGGTGTGGCTAGGGCCCTGCAGAAGAAGCTTAACCGCCCTACCCCTGGTTTGCAAGCAGATTTTTGGGAACCTCGAGCGGCATGTGCTTGTTTCTGAGGCTTGCATTCCTGTCCTGGGTCCTCGACCAACGTCTCATCCAGGCACCTCTGCCATGGCATTGTGATCTGTGCTCCTGATCCTGACACACTGCCATCTTCGTGTTGGCAATTACAACTGTCAAGCGAATTAAAAACATTTATTGTTGATTAGCCTGCAGTGTATACGTTAGGGCTCTGATGAGGGCCCAAATGAGTTTAAGTCTATTGAGTGCCCCAGTAGTCTGTAAGTACTGAAATAGAATGCTGGTTATACGTGTAACCGTTGTTCTGTGAAGGATTGGGAGACTGCCAGAGTCCCATGCCACTCAGAATGTGTGGAGTTACCACTCAGAGCATTATGCAAACCTGCTAAATTATATATCTTGCAGTGTCATGGTCACATGATGATGAAAGTTTAAATCTACCAATACATTACCAATGTAATACCAATGTATTTTAACCAGTGCATAAGCACATGAGGACTTCCACTAGTCTAGACTGCTGACTGCCTCTCATGGTCTTCCAATTCTTCATAGACCCGTGGTTCCATACATAACCAGTGTTTTTATATAAAGCATACATGCAAATTATACACAACGTATTCGCCAGTAGAAATGTAATTAATTTACATTAATTTCTCTGTCTCTGTGTCTGTCAGATCTTATTCACTGACTCAGGACCAGTGTGACCGAGCCTCATTGGATGCTGCAGACAGTGGACGGGGCAGCTGGACCTCCTGCTCGAGTGGCTCTCATGACAACATCCAGAGCATACCTCAGCGCATCGGCTGTTACGACAGCCGCAGCTGGGAGACACTATCAGAGGGGCCAGGTATTGGGAGGAGTCAGTCAGCCACGCCACTTGGCTACTGGGCCGATGAATCAGAAGGTGACACCGGTACGATCAAGCGACGAGGAGGAAAGGACGAGGTGCCGAATGTGCAAAAGACCGCCCCGGGTCGAAGGGATGGGCGCTTCCGAGAGCCTCCGCCGACACCACCTGGATATACTGCCCTATCACTGTCTGAGGTCGATGAACTCGGCCATAATCTCATCCACACTCATACTCCAGGGCGACGCCCACCCGATTACAATGCGGCCCTGCAGAGGTCACGTCTCATTAAGAGGTCATTGGACTTAGAACCACCGCCTCAGCCACGCCCATCCTCCCGCCTGCACGGATACACTCACTGTCCTACGCCTCGGCGAGCTGCGTGTGACGGTGAGGATTTCATTCAGTTTAATGATGAACTGAAAGATTAGTGGAGGAGAAAAACACTATTTCTTTTTTTAATATTTACATGTCATTGTTGATGTTGATTTCTGTTTGCAGAAAACGAGCAGATATCTGCGGTGTGAGAAATCAGCACATGGCCACAAGTTAGTCACCGGATCAGAAGTGTGTTCAACTCGTGTGCCATACAACCACCACCAACTCTCTGCTCCTGCTGTCCTCTGTCCCCTGTTGTTCCCAGAGCTGTCCATCAAATCCTAAAGTGGGCAGGAAGAGATATTGTGGTGAAAAGACGCACCAACCTCCATAAAACATTTTTTTTTGCTCTTGGTGTGAAATCACTGTGAGAACCACAATAAAGATGTTTTTTTTTGGCACTTTGAAGGAAAGAAAATGAAGGAAAACAGACAGCGTGAACAAACGTTTAACCTACACGGACTCAGATTTGTTTTAATGGAACAGCGTTATTTTAACTGTCTGAAGTCTGTTTTGTGTGTGTGTGTGTGTGTGTGTGTGTGTGTGTGTGTGTTCAAGGATACTTGAATCAGAAAAAGTGTGTGCGTGTGTGTGTGTGTGTGGTGAGACAGAAGTTGTCTGTCACAGACCTCAACAAGAATTCAGTGTTGCCATCAGTATTCAGTCGACCCTGTAACTTTGTGATTTCAGTCTTGTCTGTTGTTTTTAATCTCTCACACTGATTTTCAAATGCACTCCCAAGCATTTGCATCATTTAATCCATTTTCGTCATGTTATCTGTTTTAATTATTGAATCGGTTTCCATTCCTCTTTCTTTTTTGCCAGTCTGATGGCTTTAGGCACAAATTGGACTTGTTGCACAGACGCAGAAAGTGTAAAAAGAAAGAAAACGTTGCATTGTTACCACTTATAATGAAAGTTATTACATGGCTACCTTTTATTTTTTAAATCTCAATCATAAATATGTATATGAAATAAGAGATGTAAGAATGCCCTCTAGGTTTCCATTGCTCTGCCTGAATCTTTTCATACCACATGTATTTCTATGTCTTTTAAAAAGACAGCTGGTAAAGCCTGTATCACATTTTGTATTTTTAATACAAAAATTGTAAATATTGGTTATATTTTGTTTAAAATTGCAGAGAGCTATATACTGTTTGAGGTAACATTCAGCTACATTTGAGTTTGAATGGCCAAGAATACATACTGCATCAATCACGTCTCTTGTGGTCTCTTGTTGTCCTTAAACATAAGTGGCATGAGGAAAGTTTGATCTCTAAACGTTGCCCACGTTAAATACCTATTATCAATGAATAAGTTGGTTATGGTGAGGAAAATAAGATACTACTGTCCTGTGCAGGTATCAAAACCAAACTCTTCTGTGAGACGTGTGGCTTGTACATCTTTGGTACTGTGGTCTCAGTTGCAAAACCACAATTAAACACTAGAGGTCAGCCAACCATCTTAAATTCTTTTCAACGGAATAATTATAATTAACTGGATATGAAATATTTTGCTGTCCTTGATTAATCTGGTACTTGGCTTTTCCCTCATAATGTTTTAGGTTTACTTAAAATATAAATAAAGGAACACTCAGAGATCAAAGTACTTCCGCCAGGCACAAATGGATTATGTTGACAAGTTAATTGTCCTGAATCTGGTTAAGACTGCAGGTTTCAGTATAACATGACAGACTTATAATGAAATGTCTCCCCTTCGTGGGTTTCTGATGAACATTATTTGCACTTATTGACCTTAAGCATGCAAATTTAAGCAAATTCGCTCATGACCATAATATACAGATAATCCACGGATGCTGCCGTTAAAAAAAATGGAAGCGTTCTGTGTACAAAATCATGAGATACAGTGATTTTTACAAACATTTTCAAAAAAAACATTGACCGTTCAAGGTAAATTCCTTTCTTCATCAACATTCTGGAATCCTACATGCCTGGTATGAATTAAAATTAAATCTGATCAATTATTGCTAAGTATGATTATTTATTTACTTGCTTGCTTATTCGCTTGTCACATGTTAAAGATACGGATTTTTTCAGGATTTTTTTCCCCAGAATGATCCCATGCATGGTTCACCTCCAAAATTTAATGGTTTGTTACTTGTACCACACCCTATTCTAGGGGGAAAAAATCATCCTAATCCATGGATAAGTTTTATCACCTTCACCTCACAGCAAGAAGGCCTCGGTTCGATTCCCGGGCTCGGTTGTTTCTGTGTGAAGTTTGCATGTTCTCCCTGTGCTTGCGTGGGTTTCCTCCGGGTACTCCGGTTTCCTTCCACAGTCCAAAAACATCGCCCCTAGGTGTGAGTGTGAATGGTTGTGTGTGTGTTGGCCCTGCGATGGCCTGGCGAGCTGTCCAGGGTGTACCCCGCCCTCGCCCAGAGTCGGCTGAGATGGGCGCCAGCCTCCCCGTGACCCTAATTAGGATTAAGCGGCTTAGAAAATGAATGAATGAATGAAAGGTTGGGTGCATGCCACTGAACAAGATAGTCCATAACATCTACCTAGCCTTCAGTGAATAATCGATATTTATTCAATGAGACAAACACACACCCGTAAGATTTTTGTGTACATGACTAAACAACCCTTACATTATTATATGTATAGAATTTGACTTTCTAAAATTAAGTATTGGGCTGGTTGCAAATCGCCCCTAGCTGTGACTGTGAGTGTTAATGGTTGTGTGTGTGTGTTGGCCCTGCAATAGTCTGGGCACATGGCGTCCATTTCTTTAAAAGAAAAAAGATCCGGAATTCTTATTCATCTGAACGTAATACATGTTTCATCATGTGATGATTCATCCCGGATGCCTTTTTAGCTCAGAGAGGTTAGCAGCTTTTTTTTTTTTTTTTTTGCTATATTGTATTAATCTCACAAAGGAAATTATTGCCTCTGCATTTAACTTATCCAAAGTGAGCACACACACACATGTAAACACTGAGCACACACACTTGGAGCAGTGGGCTGCCACACACACATTGGGGGTGACCAGAGAGCAGTTGGGGGTTTAGGTGCCTTGCTCAAAGGCACTTCAGCCATGAAGGTGGAGGAAGGGAAGGTGCAGCTAACTCCCCCACCAACACACATTTTTCCTGCTGGTTCGGGAATCGAACCAGTAACCTTTCGGTCCCAAAGCCGCTTCTTTAACCATTAGGCTACAACTGCCTCCCATTTCTGGACAAGGTTACCATAAGGTTTATTGTTTGCACACTAAAGTTTTAACCAGCACTGGTGGATATAACTCCATACTTTAGTGCTTGAAAAAAAGGTTTACCAAAGAAGTTCTTGATATGGTGCCTTCTGCGTGATCGGGCATAACGAGTGGTCCGCAAAATGACTGAGTGAGTGACTTTCTAGCTGGTTGTATCTTTTCATTTATTCATGCAACCATGTTACCAGTGTTTCTTAAGTGCTTGAACAGAGTGCCAGCAAAATTTAAATGACTTCATTACTATTCCTGTGGGCCAAGCTAATAGGTTTCTCAGTGCACACATTGATACATCTGAAAATTTAGCCATTAGTATAAGGAAATTAACAAAAACAAAAACATTAACAAGAAATGACACAATATATAAAGTACAGACAGTGAAGGATAATAAATGACAAGCAGACTAGTGAATGCCTAACAAAATAGAACCTATACCCTAAAAATAACCTCAATTACATAATTAGAGATGTGGAGGATCTACTGTACTTTGCTCTTTACTCTCTCTTTGATTTTCCTTTTCAAAAAGCAAGAAGATAATCTAACTGAACATGTGCAGGGTGCCTGTAATCATTCTGTCAAATATGACCACTACAAAATAACGCTGCAGGGTTCAACAATAAACTTATCTAAATAGCTTATTATATGAATCAAAATTCAGTCCCGAACCAATATAACATTAATGAGCCGTTTTAAAAGGGGCTCATACGGCTGGTATAAAACTTAGCTGAGCAAGACAGTGATATCTGGCAACAGAAACAGTGGGTTTTTCATCCATTTTTGTTAATTTGTTTGTAAAGAGTTTACTGGATTCATGTAGTTGTGTTTTAAAATAGTTGTCATTATAAATAGAGAAAATACTGAAACAAAACAGTCTTTTGTAAATCAAAAGGTTTCCTCTCTCTCTCTCTCTCTCTCTCTCTCTCTCTCTCTCTCTCTATATATATATATATATATATATATATACATACAATAGTGTGCAGTGAAGATTATACACCACCAGATTTGTCTAAAAGGGCTCTGAGAAAGGGCTCTAGGCAATGAGAACTAAAAATATCATTCCGACAAGTATACTGAGGTAAAAGTATGGCTAACAAACAAAAACACTGAAAATACCAATTTTTGGAAAGTCACAAATGTTTTTTTTTTTTTTTTTTTTGACTTTTGCATAGCATGAATGAACTTCAAACCATATGGAATGGTTCAGCGAGTGAAGAAATAAAAAAATACAGTGATGCAGTGATGATTATACACTTAACAAAATGAAGATAAATCAGAAACC
>JBCNYH010000011.1:6701672-6716878 GCA_039654325.1 Tandanus tandanus | reverse complement strand
ATACTTGTTGGAATGATTTTTTTGGTTCTCATTGCCTACAATAGCATTGTTCAATACATTTTCACCAAAAAATTATAAAGCAGTAATTTTTTAACTTCTTTTTATTATGAGCCCTTTTAGACAAAAGTGGTGGTGTATAATCTTCACTGCACACTACTGTACATCAAGGTTAGCCTCCCATAAAGGCTAGCTACGTCAACACGCCTAACCTTGCGTGTGCGCATGCGCTGTGATTATTATCTGATCTACACTTATTATCGCCTGCTATACTTCCGGGTATGATTATATAGAGATTAGGTACATGTCGGTCGCCCCGCGTGACAGGCGCTAAATTTCTCAGTCTTCCACGACAGATGGCGCTGTTGTCCTCACCGCTGTTCCGTTTGTCGCTGAAAGCAGCGTCTCGCGCTCGCAGAGTCTACTTTTCCCCTCCTGTCGCTCACCTAGGGAAAAATAACAAGCGGCCGGTTACCGCAGAACACATGGGACATGGCTGTTGTGCTTTCTCGGCTTAGCTTGGCGACTCTGCTGTGAAGTTTGTGTGGGTGTGCATGTCTGTATGTGTGTGTATATGTGTGTGTCAGAGCGCGAGCCTCCCGTGTGTTTACAGTAGCTGGATGTGCAGCGACAGCTGAGCTGGACTCAACCCGAGTGACGGTGGCGGTGTGATGCGGATTTCTTCTGTCAGGGCCGAGATTCTTTGAGATGGAATGGTGCAAGAAAGTACTGACAGATATCACGGCCTGAACACACACCACAACATGGAGATCCATCCGCTGTAAGCACACCGAACTAGCTAGCTGGCTAACAATCTCTCTCTCTCTCGCGCTCTCTTTCTCTCTCTCTCTCTCTCTCTCTCTCTCCGTGTGGATGTACACAGTCTCTGGTTTGTCTCTAATTTCTTTACACATCATGAGCATCACTGTGTATCATTCTCTAACCTTTTATATTAATAATGTTTGTAAATACTTCACAGTACATTACCACGTGCAAACTAGTTATTTTTAAAAGCCCATTCTAACACTGACCTACAACATCAGCAATAAAAAATAAAAAAAAACCCACCTCACACTGCACTACACCCCAGTCAGAAGACGCCCTTCTCTCTAACAGTGACTCTGAAGGTAGTCCCGGCTGCAAGGCAAATCACAAGCTAATGTTCATGCTCCATCGTTTCTATGGTGACAACTTCTTAATAAGAAACGTGTTTCTGTTTATTTAAGGGAGATATGAGGGTGGGACCGTGTGCCTCACAGCAGGAAAGTCCTAGGTTTGATTCCCCGGGCTTGGGTGTTTCTGTGTGGCGTTTGCATGTTCTCGCCGTGCTTACTCGGGTTTCCTCTGGATACTCCAGTTTCCTTCCACAGTTCTAAGACAGGCACATTAAGGCTAACTGGCTGTTCCACATTGATTGAGTTGAGTGTTTTCTTGTGTGTGTTGCCCTGCGATGGTCTGACAAGCAGTTCAGGCCTTCGCACGGTGCCGGCTGAGATAGGCACCGGCCTCCCTGCGACCCTGGTAGGATTAAGTGGTTCGGCAAATGAGCGAGTGAGAAATTGAGGTGCGATTAAAAAGTTCTTGTAGCGAAAAACGGAGCATGACATGGCCAAGTGTGTGCCGCGAGGACTTATCTGTATCTACAACTAAAGTGCATGACTCCATGCAGACAAATGAATTATTGGGTGCTGGGAATGTATCGTTACATTCTTCTATCTGGAGGAAAAAACACGGATGAGGCCAATATTTATTTAGATATATGGGGCTTTGATAGGTGACAGTGTCACCAGCTGACCTGCATTGTGCTGCTGTCCTGAACGTGAGACCCTGTACATCTGGATGGTGCATGTAGCATTAAGTACAACTGTAAACAGGTAGAAAGTATGAAGGCTCATTCTTTATTTTATAAAAAAAAGTAACATAAATATTTAGGGACTGCCTAAAAGTGGCGCTTTGAATAAATTAACTTCTCCTGAGACAAGGTTTCAATGTGAATTCGTTTTGATGACACTATCGATGATGTAATATCATATAACCATCACGTTATGACGCCCCCTCCTCAAAGTTTTGATATTGTCTAAAGGTGTTATGGTTATTGAGATACGATTTCTTTAATGGAAACCCAATATCACCACAGGGTAGCGAGATGCCGTTCCGCTGCATGGGTTTACTTCTGTAAGCACAGTATACGTGCCAAAAGCGTGATTGGATTAAAAGCCTTTCTATTCAAATGAGTAATGCATTGCGTGGCAATAATTAGTTTATTTTGCCAGCTAAAAAAAACAAAGATACTGACTGCATATGGCACATAGAGTTGTGTTTACGTTGTTTAAAACGTGTATTTTATTTATTTTATAACAGTTTGGAGGGGAAGGCATTCATTCCCATTACGACGGTTTTGCGAAATATCACCACAGGGTTCCCACGTGTACACACGTATGGACAGATGGACGGATGCAATGTTCACGATACAAAAAAATCAGATCAATGCTATACCAGTTTCTCTTGAGTATGGTGCTCCGCTTGAGTTCCACTACAATCACTAACAAGTTGCTGTGATATCTGAGAAGCAAGATGCTGTAATTAGGGTTGGGTGATATATTGATAAATTATCGTTATTGCGATATGTCCATTTGTACCATCAGCCAATTGAATATCGTCAGTATTGCAATATATATCGTATAAATAGCTGAATAAATATTAGGTGTATTATCTGATATGATGTAGGATAAGTTGGTTGTAGGAGGAGATGGAGGAACAGGGTGCAGGCACAGAAATGTAGCTTAGGTGTACAGATGAGCTTATGAACGATGGGCTAGTGCCTGTATACTTATCATAAGGTATCGTGGTAAATATCATGATACAGTTTTTAGCTCATATCGCCCAGCCCTAGCCGCAATACATAGGAGTCTGTTCATCATTGAGCTCGCTTGCTTGTAACAGCATGACCACCATATTTGGCACAGAAATGACTGTGATAGAAGGTGCAGTGATGTTGTCGAGGGTTTTTGAACACTGTATAGACATACTGGCCAGTTTATTACACACACCTACCTTTAGACACCTTGTAGGTGGAACAGTTAGATGTTTAGAGATTGCACCACGTGTGTTAGTCATCTTCTAGCTAGTGTTCACTAGTGTTCTTTTCTAAACGTGACTGCTGTTGGTTGAAAAACGCTTGCTTGGTGGACTGTTTGTTTAAACAGCAGTGACTCGGAGGAGTGACCCTAACACTTGTTTAGCCAAAGTGACTTGCTGGGATTGATTTACTTTCGGGGTTCAGGAGTCTTCAATCCAAAGGTGTGAAATAATAAAATCCAAATCATTAGCCACATGGCTAGGTGGACATATTGCTAATGTCTGTGTCCGTAAGTACTAACCGTAGGCGTGTACATTAATTAGGATAATGTTAGATGATTCGGTACATGTATTTGTATGGGATATAAGGTAGATTGGTATGACAGAGACATATTACATGCTTGCCCTCCGGTGAGTAATCAGGCAACGTGAGATCATATGTTTAGAAGCGGCTGTAGAGGGAGGGCTTGAGAAAAGAAGAGGAGGGATTTTTATTTTTATTTTTTGGATAGTTTCAGAATTAGCTTACTTTTGCTGCTTTCTCCAAAATAACCTGTAAACCTGTATTTTCCCCCTCTGTGGTATTGACATGCAGGTTAAAGGTTACTTGTGGTGAATGTGTGTTACTAGCTATTTTAAACGATCGTGTATAACATCAGCGGTTTCTTTTGGCAACATCAGTCCATGCCCGATTTTAAGGTGTGTGCGAGTGCTGCTACACTGGGCATGCTCAGAGACATGTTGCCTTTCTGATTGGCTGTTCCAGCCTGGTAGTGACGTGAATTCGTTGGATTGGCTGGGCTGCGTCATTGACCCGTGTAACATAACACGTTATCAGCCAGTGCTGAGCTGCACAAACAACAAGCGCAGAAATCACAGAAAAGCATTTTTTTTGTCCCTAAACCATTAGGCTTGTGCCTTGATAACCATTTGTCCATAAACCGAAGACAGGAAAGCTGAGCTGGCAAAACGTTATCTGCATAAGCCATTTTGGATTTACTGTCACGCTCATCTCCGGCAGCATTCTCGTCCTGAGAATCACTAGAATGTGACGTCTCGCTGTCTCCACAAGAGACTTCAACGCCGCGCAATGTGTTGACGGGGAAAATGCTAACCACTACGCCGCAGTGCCGCATGTTTAGTAAAATCGTACTCCCTTGATTGATTAGATTTTGGGGATCATAGGTTAAAGGTCAAGGTCACTGCAGCCTCATGTGTGCCATTGTTGTGAACGTGATATCTTGAGAACGCTTTGAGAGATTTTCTTCAAAGTTTACATAAAAGTACCCTCCAGCTCAGGGTCAAATTTTGGAGGTCAAAGGTTAAGGTCAGTGTATCCTCACGTGGGCCTTTCTTGTGAACGTGATATCTTCAGAATATAAAAAGCCCACCTTGACTCAAGGACAAACTTCCAGAAATCTGAGTGAAAATGTGAAGGTGTGTGTGTGTGTGTGTGTGTGTGTTTTATCTTCCAGATGCACTAAGCTTTGCCATCATAAAGCTGTGGAGCTGAAGGATGACGTGTGTGAGAAGCAGAGTGCAGTCACTATTAACCCTCGGCACATGAAGAAAGCTTTCAGGATCATGAACGAGTTACGCAGGTGTGTGTGTGTGAAAATTGCATGTTCAGTTAGGGGCGTGTGTGAGAGAGAGAGAGATAGAGAGAGAGGACAGATTTACAGAATGGATTGTCTATGAGTTGTTGAAACAGTGAATTGGACTTTATTAGGTGTGTGTGTGTGTGAGGACTGATTTACACAACGGACTGTCTGAGTTGTTTAAACAGTGAATCGGACTAGTTTGTCCAGCACACCTCTCACATACTTGATCAGGTTAATCTACAGGAGGCTTAAGGCAGGTGGTACATGTTAAAGTAGCATCAATATGACCAGACTAGTACTAGCCTTCCCTCCCCACGTGCATTTATAAACCTTGGGCATGACACTCTTGCCAGTTCACTGGTTGTCCATCCTTGGACCACCTTTGGTAGGTACTTACCACTGCATACCAGGAACACCTCGCAAGACTCAGTCGCTTAGCATCACGCCGTGTCATCTGTCGATGTCATGTTTCAACGTTATGCTTGCTCATTTCTCCTGCTTCCAACACGTCAACTTTGAGACCTGTTCACTTGGTACCTAATAGAACCTGCCACATATAATAACAGGCACCATTGTAATAAGATAGTCAGTGCTATTCACTTCACCGCTCAGTGAGTTAAACTTATGGCTGATGATTTTGTGTGTATATGTGTAATGATCTTAATTTCTCTTTATTTCTCCGCCAGTCAGAGTGTGCTGTGCGACGTGACCATTGTAGCGGAGGATGTGGAGATTGCAGCTCACCGAGTGGTGCTGGCTGCTGGGAGCCCGTATTTCCATGCCATGTTTACAGGTTTACATTCATATGGATGATAATAATAATAATGATAATAAAGTTTCTGAATAGACTCAATGAAATAAGATGTATGTGTTGTTTTAAGGTATATGGTGATTATTAGGCTTGTGTGTGTGTGGCGTGTACTGAGATAATGATTGTGTGTGGTTGTAGGTGAGATGAGTGAGAGCAGACAGAAGAAAGTGCGGATAAAGGAGATTGACGGCTGGACACTGAGGACGCTGATTGATTATGTTTACACTGCCGAAATACAGGTCACTGAAGAGAATGTTCAGGTAACACACACACTTTCTCATTTGGTCATTTGCCAATCCCCACCCACCATTCGTCTCACCCAATCATATCATCACATGACTGAAAGTGTGGGCTCTGTGTACTTATCAGAAGGTCAGAGGTTCAAGTCCCATTACCACCAAGCTGCCACTGTTGGGCCCTTGAGCAAGGCCCTTAACCCTCAACTGCTCAGTTGTATAAAGGAGATAAAAATATAAGTTGCTCTGGATAAGGGCGTCTGCCAAATGCAATAAAAATGTAAATATAAATGGCAATCTACCAAGCATTAGCGTCATCTTCTAGAGACGGGCCAGTTCCCAAAAATTCGGTTCGGTTTCGGTTGTGCTTAATATACAGAAACCTTAAACCAAGTCCGCGCAAAAAACAATATACACTGTGTTCCAGTTTAGCTGGTTTTCATGTTAACCAGTGATACTAGCTTACAGGCGTTTACTTTCCTCTATTTCAGCCGACGTTATCCGTACTTCTGTTTGACTTCTGCAGATTCATCAACACAAAAAATCTGATTCAGAGTGAAATCTGATGTTCAGTAAAGTTAAATGTGTCATGTCTGTGTTTTGCGCTCAGACAACTTATACAAACAAAAACAAGTAAATTAAATGTATAAACCGTTAGACAGTTAAAATAAGTGAATTGGGTTTCGAACCCGTGCCTGTGAGTTAAAATACTCTCATGCACCAGCACGTCTCCTAACGACCTGAGCTACCACCACAGAGAAACCTGCGAATAATCTAGTTATATTCTCTCTTCCAAAAGCACGGCTAGTTTATTAATCACGACTGAACATGGCTGTCTGTGTTATCTGGTGACAGTAATCCAGTCTGTACTAACAGCGATTAATTGCAAAGCTGTTGGAAATTTAATCGTATTTTCTCGCCAGTATTCTAAGATTAAAAGTAGATCACAGGGTCCAGACGCTCCTGCCGAAAGGACCAGATTTAATAATAAGGCAATACAGAACAAGCATAGCAAGTTCGAAAGCCCCAGCTTCGGCGCACGGCAAGTAAATGTCTGGAAACCTAATATACAGTTTTGCCTCTGTGACCTTGAGAAGGAGGTCAAGGTCACTCACACACAAACTCATCCTAGCACTCATAGTAGTGAGCCAGCATAGCAAGTTTGAAAGTCCCAGCTTCAGCACGCAGCAAGTAAATGTTGGGAAACTCAAATGTGACGGACGGATGGATGGAACCCATTCCTATAGCTCCCGATCCATAATTTCAGAATCTTCTGCATACACAAACTCACAAATACACGCGATTGGCTAATGGTACTATGATTGACAGCGAGAGAGAATATTGCAATCCTTCCCAGTTAAAGAGCACGCCCAATTTCTGGAAGCACAAAAATCCTCTTTATAGACATCTAAATAAGCCTCAGTGCAAAAATCTACACCAGTTTCTACTATTTTTTTCCCTTTTTCCTTTCCACTCTGATGTCTCTCAAACATAATGCCAAAGAAGTTTCTCTTATAATGTGCTTAACACCAATAAAGGGCCGTAATATTCTCGGTTCATTAAGGTTTTAGACTTGGCCCCATTAGAGCACTTGGGTTTGGTAGAGCAGTAAATAGACTGATTTATGCCAGTGATAATAAAAGCATGGTTATGAAATGGCACTGCGTGCTATCTCCCGTCTCAATCGACGCACGGAAGAAGAAAGCGGGCAGTGGTGCACAGATTCTCTTTGGATTCTTTTACTCTTCTTCTTTAGTTGTTTCCACTTTGTCCTTTTGGCTCGCGGGTGCAGTAGGAGCCCTTAATGAAATCTTGAAGAACTGTGAGCATGTGGGTGGTGTGTGTGTGTGTGTGTGTGTGTGTACTTACTACATATTGAGGACCTGAATACATTTTAACCAACAGAGTGAGGACATTTTGGCTGGTCATCACTTCTTTAAAGGGATGTTTGAGGGTTAAAATCTGGTTTTAGTTTCAGGTTGGGGTAAAGCTTGGGGGTTAGGCATTTTTACTTGTGATGGTTAAGGTTAGGGAATGCGGAAGTACAAGATTGTGTGTGGGGGTGGGTGGGTGGGTGGCTGGCTTGTAAGTGTGTTAGTGTTCTATGTACATGTGTGTTGAATAGCACTTCTTCAAGTGTGTGTGTTCTTGTCACTAACACCCAGTGCTCTGCAGTCTGGTGTACACTTATCATTTCTAATGCTCAGTGTGTTATGAAATCCTGATCCATTTAACATGGCGCTGACTATTTGACTTCAGCGTCAATATGGATGCTCATTCACCTCTGTTAGTGTACCTACTGACAAATCAAAGCAAAAGACCCACAGCATTTCCACAGTTATCTTGCACTAGACTGCTCTCTTCAATATAGGAATGTTGCATTATGAGAAGTGGTGCAGTATTGATTCGCAGTGATGTTTCACAGCTAACCATGCTAGCAAAACGCCCTGAGTATTGAGGTTTCCTGGTCCTGATCATAGTGAAGAGGTTATTGTTGCTGAATGAATTTAATTTGTGTGCAGGTGCTGCTGCCGGCTGCCGGTCTTCTCCAGCTGCAGGAAGTAAAAAGGGCATGTTGCGAGTTTCTTTCCACTCAGCTCCACCCCACAAACTGCCTCGGAATCAGGGCCTTCGCTGACCTTCACGCTTGTTCTGACCTCCTTAACCTGGCCAACTCGTACGCAGGTAGATGTGTGCATCCGTAGTCACCAAATCACCAAATGTAAAAAAGCTGCGTCAAACATTAACAGGACAGTGTTGCTTTATGTGCTAACATCTCACGGTTATACTCACAGAGCAGCACTTCTCAGAGGTGATGCAGTGTGAGGAGTTCCTCAACCTTGGCATGGAGCAAGTGTGCAGCCTTATCGCCAGTGACAAACTCACTATACCGTCTGAAGAGAAGGTACTCCACACACACACACACACACACACACACAAAATCAACCTCCAGCTTGTATTCTTCCTACTGTCCATAGATTATACAGGTATATAAAACTAAACCAGCTGTCCCATGATGCTTTGCAACAATGTTTATGTGGCAACAGGCACATAGTATGGTTCAGGCTTGTCCTGGATATCTTGGCAACAGGAAGCTGCACTGAATGACTGTTTAAGTGACGTGTGTGTGTAGGTGTTTGAGGCGGTCATCGCATGGGTCAAACATGACAAGGATGTGCGGCAGGAGCATATGTCTCATCTGATGGAGCACGTTCGATTGCCTCTCCTCTCCAGAGAGTACCTTGTACAGGTGTGTGTTTGTCGTGAGCGTTTAAATCCTTTGCATGATGTAAATGTGATTGTAAACGGATGGTGTAAAACATGCAGAGGGTGGAGGAAGAAACGCTCGTGAAGAACAGCAGTGCTTGTAAAGACTACCTGATTGAGGCCATGAAGTATCACCTGTTGCCCGCCGAGCAGCGCTCCATGATGAAGACCGTCCGTACGAGAGTGCGCACGCCTGTCAGCTACCCGAAGGTTTGTGTCTGAGGGTGTTTAGTACCCATAACACAGCACATGCTCCTTTCAAGGTGGTAATTAATACAGAAGTATAAATATGTGACCCGATCTGGCAAAATGAGTCGGTAGTCGCAGCAAGTACCACTTCGGAGATACAGGACTTAATATATTGTAATGCATTGAAATGTTGATTTTTCTTTTTTTCCCCTCTGATTTGAAGATGAACTATTAATCCATAATTTCCCGAAGCCGAGAAACTTGTATAAAGTAATGAAACTTGACCATTTAGCGGAGGGTTCTACCTCTAAACTTGGCAGAAAGTTCTGATCATGTTTTTACTGGCGATACCTCCATCATCCTGGTACCTCCTGACGTGGGGGAATCACTTTCTATAATCTTATGTGGAAGTACTCCCTACAGAAAGCTAATCAGAGTGCTCAGAAACTTGTAAACAAACCTGCCTTGTTTTGATGCAATGGCCAGTGACCTAGCCATGACCTACAAACAAGCACACTGATTTGGTGCCACCTCATCCACTTTACTCGTTTTGGTTAATGACTCCTCCAAGTTGCGGGAGCATTAAACTCGCTAGCTGACTTGGATCTGTGCAACTTGCGTTCAGCGTCTGGTCAACAGGAATGCACCGATTTTGTGAACGATTGCTTTGGTTTCGATGACCCAGTGTCTTCCTCGGTTTCGTAAAATGATGACAGTGATGACGAAAGTTTGTTTGGTGAGGAAAGTGCCTGTGGTGTATTCTTTGATCTGTAAAAATGACACTGGACCTGATAGTGATGATGTAGTGCATGTATGTAGTGATGTACATGATGGTGTGCATGGCTTGCATGCAGCACCGTAGCTCGAGTACTTGGTGGCCAGTAGAATTGGCTAACCTTTGCTAGTCATCACTGTAACTGTATTACGTGAGCGTGGTCGTAGTAGTGTTTGTTACAAGGAATTACACTGCTGATTAAATTTTATCTATTTTTTATATGAACTGATATTTTCACAGTATCTAAGGAGAAAAGAGCTTAGCGACATACAGAACTGCGATATAGTTTGGTGACTGTAATCAGTTAAGTGTCTGTCTCAAGTGTTGCCTGTCTGAAGTACCGTTACGTCATGTTGTCCTTTCTGTCCCTGTAAGCTGGTACAGATAATTAAAGTTTAATCACTTGAATTTAAATTTGAATTCGGGCTTCTCCTTTACTTCCTTTTCTCTTGAAATTATGGGAAATGATGTAATCAAATGACCTGTCATGTTTTATGTCAGTAGGAGGAAGGTAAGCCATTGGTTGTTAACGGCATTTGAAGAATAGTTTATTAGAACAGTCCCATAACTTTAAATGCATTTTTCTCTGTTTTTCTTCCGAATGGTTGACGTAATCCGACAAACTTCAAATGTTCATCACTTTGTCAGTTTTCAGTATATTTCAACAAACTTGGTATTACTGTAAAGCTTAGTCTCCTTTCAAGCCTGTCACTAACTCATCTTCAGACTCATTTTGCCAGATTGTGTCACATTTAATCTCGTGCAGCAATTTAAGGGGCCCAAGCACCAAACCTGCAGCAATGTCTCTGCGCTGTGAGGTTGTATTGGCTGTTACACTGCATTATTGTACAAATGTGAATGTTGAGCCACGTTGCATGATGTAGCATGATAATTGTCTCGAACATGTCTTGAACACAACGCCACATTAAAGAGTAGGGAGAACCTAAGGATCTCTCTGTGACCTTGAGCTTTTTCCTCGACCTTCTAAAAATTAACCGCATCTCAAGAACTTTTTTATACTTTACACAAATGTCCACTTTGACTCAAGGACGAACTTCTGGAAATCTGAGTGAAAATTTGAAGACGTGTGTGTGTCTGCGTGTCTGCGTTTGTGTGTGTGTGTGTGTTGTAGGTGATGGTAGTTGTTGGGGGCCAAGCACCGAAAGCTATCCGCAGTGTAGAATGTTATGATTTTGAAGAGGAAAGATGGTTCCAGGTGGCAGAACTGCCATCCAGACGATGCCGAGCAGGTACAAGCACCTCAGTTTAAATATCAAATTCTGAGTTCTGGAATTTTACAGAAATTAATATAAATATATAATCATTTGTTGTACATAATATTTGCTTCATCTACAACTGTGTGTGTGCGTGTGTAGGCGTAGTGTACATGGGTGGTATGGTGTACGCTGTTGGAGGCTTTAACGGGTCTCTACGTGTCAGAACGGTGGACGCGTATGACCCTGTGAAAGACGAATGGTGCTGTGTGAGCAGCATGCAGGACCGAAGATCCACACTAGGTGCCTCTGTTATCAACGGACTCCTTTATGCCGTGGGTGGTTTTGATGGCAGCACAGGTAAACACCGGGATAGAAACCCTGATAATGCTGATGAGGCCAAGATCAGTTCTCAGTCATTATAAAAATTCTCATAACACATTACTAACTAGGTAGCTACTACATAAAAGTTCAGTATTTTGTAAATAACTAATAATAACTAAGTCAAATAAATAATTACCTACTAGCTGGAATTTGCCTTGCAGCCTAGAAAATCACTGGACTTCACTCTAGTCTAAAGTGGGATTAGCAAAGAAAAGACCTCACCTGTGTGTCTCAGGTGAAATATTCAAAGGTAAATTGTCATGCAGGTCTGGCTACTGTTGAGGCGTACAACTCGAAGACCAACGAATGGTTCCACATAGCTCCCATGAACACCCGGCGCAGCAGCGTAGGAGTGGGTGTGGTCGGAGGTGAGCGGCATCCATCTGAGCCCTTGCACTTCATAAAATCTTCTTAAATGTACAGTGTGTAAGATTAAGCAGTATCCAGCGACATCTAGTGGTGAGCTTGCAGATTGCAACCAACTGAAATTTCATTCTCGTCCCCTTCCCTTGACAGCCTGTATAGTTCTGGACTTCTGTAGAATCATGGCGGTGCAAGATGAGAGGGGACCCGCTCCACATGATATATACAGCTTATTCTAAGATTCTGAAAACTCGATGCCTTTTTTATGATTGTAGATTATGAAAACGTATTTATTGATATTTACACTGTACCTTTAAAACATGTGACAATGGAAAGGGTTTAGGCATGAACTCAATCATTGACTCATGTCTGTGTGTATGTACAGGTATACTGTACGCAGTTGGTGGATATGATGGAGCGACACGTCAGTGTTTGAGCACCGTGGAGGCGTATAATCCAAACACCAACGAGTGGTCATACATAGCAGAGATGGGCACGCGGCGCAGCGGAGCAGGTCATGCATGCATACGCATACACACACCTCTGAAATATCGATTTGTGATTACTTCACCGATTGAATTTATACTCATTATGTTGTTCGGACAGGGGTGGGTGTGCTAAAAGGTCTACTGTATGCGGTGGGCGGTCACGACGGCCCTTTAGTCAGGAAGAGCTGTGAGGTGTATGACCCCGTCTCTGGGACCTGGAAACAAGTGGCCGATATGAACATGTGTCGGCGGAATGCAGGTAAACTCTACGGTAGCTAAGCTGTGAGGTGTCAGCGTGAGCCACACTTGGCCAATGTTAACTGATGTCATATGTCTGTTTATAGGAGTGTGTGCTGTCAACAACCTGCTGTATGTGGCCGGGGGTGATGACGGCTCCTGTAACCTGGCATCCGTGGAGTATTATAATCCCAGTACGGATAAATGGACCATATTACCAAGCTGCATGAGCACCGGGCGCAGCTATGCAGGTCAGGCACACAACTTGGTGTAATGTGAACTGTGATTGTATTTGTGCATAGAAACTGTCTGAGGTTTGTGTGTGTGTGTGTGTGTGTGTGTGTGTGTGTGTGTGTGTGTGTGTGTGTGTGTGTAAAAACCTTTTTTTTTTTTTTCTTCTTTTTTTAAATTATTTTTATTTATTTATTTATTTTTTGCATTAAAGTTTGAATAATCAGGTCAAACAGTAACACAAATATAGGCTTCCTGGCAAAAAAAATGTAACTGCTAATATTTTGTTGGACCTCCTTTACCCTTGATTACAGCATGTAATCGCCGACACACTGTTGCTACAGTTGGTCGAGGCTCAGCAACATTATGCAGCAGTAAAATGAAGTGGCCAGGCTATCACATCAATGAACTTTTTCTTTCCTTGATGGTACGGATATAAAATTGTGGCTCAAACAGTGAAAGAGTGGCTCAGGGAGCATGAGGAATCATTTTCACACACGAACTGGCAACACAGAGTCCTGGCCGTAACCCTATTGACTTTATGGAGTGGTTCAATTTTCTCGTCATCAGTTCAAGATGTTGGTGAAAATAAACCCAACACTGAATGGAAATGATGCTGCTTCAAGTGAAAACAAAGCAAGCCTTCCAAACTCTCCTGTTACGCGTGAAGATATGTATATTTTCATTATCAGGTGGTTTTTAATTATATTATCGAAGTTGCATTAGTCAGTTTGAAAAGGCTGCTGTTTTTCTCTCGTGAGAATCTGTCAGTTTATGTAAGGCAAGATAACAGCAATAATAACATTATACAGATAATAAACTAACAAATCAGATATAACCTAGTGAACTTTAAAATAAGATAGAACTAGGCACATCTTCAACTCGTACGTGATTCCGTTTACATAGACTGAGCAAAAATAAACACACGAACCTAAAATTCAGTTAAATTGATCTTTAATAAAATATGCTCAAAAATGGTGTTTATTGGTGTACTGAATGATTTGTTCCCACTTCTCTTACCACATCCCCGTGAGAGTATGCAATCATTGAGTTATTCCACCCATGAGTGGCATAATGCATAACACTGAGTTGGTCAGTCAGCGTGACCGATACACAGGCAATCCTTGCACCAGGGCCAGTAAAAGGCCACCCCGAAATGTGCACTTTTGTCACTAGTCACAATGCCACAGATAACACAAGTCATGATGTCTGTTCCGAGTTTCTTGATGACAAGGATGTCAGTGTTCTCAATTGGCCAGCATATTCACCCGATATGTCACCAATTGAACACCTTTGGGATGTTCTGGATCAGCGGGTGAGACGTGTTCCGGTTCCAGAAAACGTGGCCCAGCTCCGTGTTGTGCTGCAGGAGGAATGAGACAACATTCCACAGTGTACCGATTTACGTGATGCAGATGGCGGACACACACGGTACTGAGTGCTGTGAACTTTGCCCACTGAGCCCTGGTTGGTTCACGCTGTGATAACTCATGAATTGTGAACAGAAAATTGTTAGTCATGTTTCTTTTGGTGTAGTATTAAGGCAAGAATAAAATAATGATTTTGTTGAAATATTTCCATATTGTCTAAAAATATTTTGAGGAAAAAATAATTTGTAAGTTTATTTTTTTTTGTTTAGTATACATTTAAACAAGCATTCGCACATATAAAGACATGGTATACAAAGAATACCATGCCATGTGTTCATATGCAAATTAGTTCTTTATTGCCGACGGGGATTCGATCATGAATTTAACAGAAACAGACAAACTAGGCATGCAAGCTTTTATTAAGTTTGAGTTTGATATTCTTTTAAGTTTTTCAGAACAATGCCATGGTGATTACACGCTGTAATCAAGGCTAAAGGTGGTCCAAGAAAATATTAGGGTGCCAACATTTTATATATATTTTTGGGCCAGGCAATGTGTGTTTAGTCCTTAGCGGAGTTGATTTATGAAGAAATGTCTGAATATGATTATTAGTGAGCAACAGCACCATCTAGTGGCTGCTTTAAAACTCGCAGTTTGACTATGATATCACAAGAAATATTAGTCTGTAACGTAAAGTGTGTGTGCGTGCAGGTGTGACGATCATTGACAAACCTCTTTGAGCACTTGAGGAGTTGAAACTCTGTTGAAATGGAAGCTGAAAAATAAGCTGATGTGATGCTGAGGAGTGGCTCACACTGAAGACGAGGCTGAAGTTGAAGCCTGAAGCTGCTTCATGATTCAGAAGGATTGGACAACACTGCTCTCTTTTTTCATTCTTTCTTTCTTTCTTTCTTTCTTTCTTTCTTTCTTTCTTTCTTTCTTTCTTTCTTTCTTTCTTTCTTTCT
>JBCNYH010000011.1:6682424-6701572 GCA_039654325.1 Tandanus tandanus | reverse complement strand
TCTTTCTTTCTTTCTTTCTTTCTTTCTTTCTTTCTTTCTTTCTTTCTTTCTTTCTTTCTTTCTTTCTTTCTTTCTCACTCTCTATCTATCTTTCTGTCTATCACTCTTTACCTCTTTCTCTCTGGTTTTCTGTCTTATTTTTATACTTTCTATTTCTCTCTTTCTCTCTCTCTCTCTCTCTCTCTCTCTCTCTCTCTGTTTTTCCTTTTATTTGAGAGTAGTTACAGTATGATGAAGATTTTTTGCACTTTTACAGCAAAGTACTAACCAAGTTTGATGGTGAAACTCTAATGTAACTGAAAGGACGCCTCTGAAAACACTAGCGTTCCGTTCCGGCGTCTATGCGTGGGGTTAGTAGTGAATTTATAGCCCTGAAGGAACCCCTCACTCATCGTGGATGTATTTAACTAGGAACAGGACTCAATTAAAACGGACCGGCACTTTGTCTCTCTAAAAGTCTCTGGACTGAAGAGATGATTCTGATGAAGGATGGACAAATGGACTAAGGTTGCTGTTTTGAAACGAGAGCTGCTCATCAGCCTGCAGCAGCTGCACCAGGTGAATGTTAATAGGAGACTTGTGCTTGTGTTGCTCGAGGTTTTTCTTTTCTTTTCTTTTTTTTTTTTCTTTTTTTTTTTTGGCCAAATTAAGTTTGAAAAGTCATAACGCTGAACATTTCTTCATTCCTTATGCACCGTGTCTTTTAACTGCGATCCAGCTGGGTGTGTATATCGGTTCTGGATGTATCTGTGATGCGCTGCTCTGTTGCGTGTGTCTGAGCATGTGTATCGTTTCGGACTGCTGCTGGCTGCTCGGCTGTGGAAGCGCTTCTGCATGGATCTGGGGTTGTGCGTTTTGTGCGTGCGTGAGTGTGGTATCGTTTTTAAATTACTGCTGTCATCTGTTCAGTGAGGAATGGGACACTGTGTCACTCTGTCAAATGCTGAACACTGACCAAGTGTGTGCAAATGTTCTCCTCCTTTCTTTCTTTCTTTCTTTCCTCCTTTATCTTCTGTACCTTTTCTAATCTCAGTTCTGTAATTTCTCGTATTTCTATTTATCTATTATTAATTATTGTAATCAATATTAAAACTAGGTGTTGGTCAAGAAGAATGCAGCGCACTCGAACCATTTCATAATGTGTTTTATATCATGAATAATAAACATGCTTCTTGTACTTAAATTTGTCTGTAGTGTGATTGACATATTTATTCCAATCCATCTTTGTTTATAAAGCACTTTAAAAAACAATACTAGTTGATACAAAGTGCTGTACAGAGGACTAAAAAAAACAAAACAGTTAAATAAATATAGAAATAAGAAATCATAAACCAAAAAGGGATAAAACCCTCAGGAGGTCCCAAAGGCCAGGGAGAAGAAATGTGTTTTAAGAAAAGATTACAAAATAAATAACGAGGGGGCCTGTCTGACATAGAGGGGCAAGTCATTCCTCAGTCTCGGAGCTGCAACCGCAAAAGCATGGTCGCCCCTGTGCTTCTGCTTAGTTTTCAGCAAACTCTGAATCAGCTGATCAGCCGAGCTGAGTGTGTGGATGGGTCTACACGGCCGAAGCATCTCCGAGAGATAGTAAGGAGCAAGGCCATTTAAAGATTTAAAAGTAAATAAAAGAATTTTAAAATGAATCCTAAAATGTATGGGCGGCCAGTGGAGTGAGGCTAAAATGGGTGAAATGTGCTCATACTTTTTCAAGCCTGTTAATAAACGTGCGGCAGCATTTTGGACCATCTGAAGACAAGTGATGGATGACCCACTAATCCTCAGGTAAAGTGCATTAGAGTAATCCAGTCAAGTAGTAACAAAGGCATGGATTATGGTCTCAGATTGATGACTAGAGAGAATTAGCTTTATTTTGGCCAATTGCCTCAGATGAAAAAACTAGACTTAACGACTGCCCTGACCTGGCTGTCCAACTTAAGGTCTGTATCCACCTTTACTCCTAGATTCGTGACAGTTGGCTTGATATATGAAAGCGAAAGCACCCAGATCTACAGGGGGGTCCCAGTGGTGCCACCAAAAACCATCACAATTAAAAAGTTAAAAGTCATCCAGGCCCTTTATTTCATCAAGTCACTTGAGCAGCAGTCTGACTGAAAATGCATTATTTTTAAGAGGGACATAGATTTGGGTGTCATCCACATAACCGTGGAGTGCAATATCATGTTTTCTAAGTATAGAGCCCAGTGGGAGTAGGTAGAGAGAGAAAAGAAGAGGGCCAAAAACTGAGCCCTGCAGGACTCCATGTGAAAGAGGAGCAGCGGAGGATACAGAGTCACCAAAGCTAACACAAAGTTCAGTCTGCCAAGTATGCCCTAAACCACTCCAGTGTTGTCCCCCTAATACCCACCCACTGTTCCAAACAAGAAACTAAAATATCATGATCCACTGTGTCTAAGGCTGCAGTTTAATCTAAGAGCACAAGAATGGCACAGTCACCAGAATCAGTCGTTAAAAAGATATCATTTAAAAACCCTCAAAAGAGCTGTTTCAGTGCTGTGTAAAGTTTTAAAACCGGATTGGAAAACTTTAAAATATTGGTTTTCCCCCCAAGAAAGGCCAATAACTGATTGTAAAGTATCTTCTCTAAGATTTTGGACAGAAAAGGTAGGCTGGAAATAGACCTGTAATTTGCTAAAACTGCAGGATCTAGAGCAGGTTTTTAAATACAGGGTCAGACTACTGCATGTTCCAAATTTACAGGAACGACACCTGTGGATAGACTACTAATGATAATTGTAAGGACGGCCGGCCCAACAGTGGGGGAAACCTTTTTAAAAAGAAGAGGGGGGACAGCATCATTTGGAGAACCAGAGGGCTTCAGTGATTGATTTGATTTGGGGATTCCACAAGTACAATAAAATAATTAAACATAAAAAACCCTGAGGATTACACAAAAAAGTCAGAAGACTTATTTTTATTGTGGTCCTCGTAAAAGAAATAATTGTGACGATATAATGAAACAAAATATGGTATAACCGTGCTAAGACCCCTGGTCAAGGTCTTATTCACAAGTGTGCTTCTGTCCACCCAGCAGTATAAATGGGTACCAGTAAAAATTACTGGGAAGGGAACCTGCGATGGACTAGCGTCCCATTCAGGAGGAGTTGAACTCCTAGTCGCTTCACACTGCAGAAACCGGGGATAAGCATCGGCCTGATGAGCCACTAGGCTCGGGTGTAAAAGCCCAACCGACTTACCTTACCTGTTCAGTGTTCTAAGCATCTTCAGTACTTCATCGACACTGACAGTAGACAAAGCAAATGAGCAACAATCAGATGACCAACAATCACCTGCAAAGACAACAGAGTCACGAGCTCAAAAGTGTCAAAGATAGTAGAGCATTACTATGAGCTGAAAGATGCATGAAGGAAACAAAATACAGACAAGAGAAGAAGGGGAAAAGAATAGAGAAGTGAAGGAAGACTAGAAAAATCAATGTAATTAAGACGAACATCGGTAGTGCTCCGTTTGATTTGCCCTTTCCAAGATGGCGGCTAATCGACGTACTATCCCACCCGGAAGTAGCAAGAAATTTCGTGATAAAAGTGATTGAACCAAGACGCCGTGGTAGCTTTTTCTTGTGACACCGGATCATTTTTAAGTAGTGTTAAAAACTACGGGACGAAGTACCATGTGTTTTAAAACCATTGTTGTGTTTTTAAGTATCACTGTACGGTATCACTCGCGTCATGTTTACACAGTGAGGCGCGCGCTGTGGGCTGTGCTCCAATTGAAGTGATCACCACTCTGCCCTACTTCCTTCGAAGGTTCCACCTTTCACATCGAGATCGACCTTAATGCCTGACGTTTTTAAATTCAGCATCAAAACCGCTGAGTAAAGAGTCTCTGAGATGAAGGGAGGACGCGTCCAGTTTGAAAACGACTCTTTTTAAGGACCCTTGGAAGCAAATGCCTATTATTTGGAAACGACCACTGCTAGCTATACTATATATAGCAATAGTGGGCGTTCCCGAATACCGCCACCGTACGGGAGAGGCGAGTACGCATCTTATTGGTCGTCGCCACGGTTACATCCGTCTTACTATCATCACTCCACGGCGTCAACCAATCTGTGTACGGATTTCGAATTCTACGTCACTCTCCTCTTGTTTCAGCCAATCACAGACGCTAACAATGTTGTACATTAAACTGGGACCTGAACTTGTACACAGGTAGAGAGAGAAAACACAGCGCTCAGGAAAGGTGAGTACAAGTTATTCAAATGTGCTATAAAATTTATTGGTTTATACCGTTTAATAGTTTATCCTAAAGTCACAGCTGTGTACAGTCAAGTATTTACAGATTTTATATACATGACAAATTCTATAAACATTCCAGGCCTTATAGGATGTAAATGTAAAATTATAATATAGGGAGAATGGGGTAGAACATGGGTTGTTTTTGAAAACTTGTGTGCACTTTTACTGTCAGAAAGGTTAAAATTTGCCATGTTTTGCTTCGAAAGCTGAAGGTGTCGCTGTGAAACATGAATAATTTTAGTCATACAAGGTTTTTTTTTTTTATTTATTTTTTAATTTTTTTTTTATAAACATATAAATAACCCCCCTCAGTCCAGGGGTATGTCCGTCCATCTGTCCACAGCTGCATTCGTGCAACTCAAAAACGCCATCACCAATCATCACCATTTTTGGTGTGGATGTTGGCACTGGGTAACTACATAAGCCTGCAGATTTTCGTTGCAGTCTGATATCCAGTATGGTTGCTGTGGCCTGACGGGTTTTGCCCACTTTGCGGGTGCTATTTCTGATTTAGAAAATGTGTTTTTAAAATAAAGAGAAACATATATACATTTACCTTGTAGTGTGATAATTATATTTTCATTTGAAAAAAATCCTGCGAAAATGTTGCATTTTTAGAATAACTTCTAATAATGGTTTTATTATTTCTGCCCTGCCTAGATATATATATATATATATATATATATTTAATAATTATTTTGAGCAAATTATTGTTTGGGGTCAGTTGGAACATCTTTATGGCACAATTCTATTAAATGTTTTATTTTTTCTTCAAATTATATGTGCGTTTTTATCACTATCTCTGCTCATGATAACAATAACATTGTCTGCTGTTGTTTAGAAATAGGAATCTGCACGAGTTGCCTTATTTCCTTAGTAAAGTATACTTCAGTACTCCAATTTGAAAATTAATCATGTATAATGTTTATAAGTTTTTAATTATATTTTAATGTAAAAATGTGTAATAGTGGCGTGAAATTGATTACTTTCTTATAACACCAAGTCCTGTGTTTTATTCCTCTTATATCACAGCAAGAATTTTTATTATCAAAGACAAAAGCGTGATATTTTCTTCAGTGTACTGTTAGAATTAACTTGGTTCCTGTTATCAAATAGAAACTATAAACATCACCATCACCAGCTTCTTTTCCCTCTCGCTAAAAAATAAAGAACTACAAATCCACTCAGAGAGCGCAGCTCTGCACCAAGGTAGTGCAATCTGTAAACTTTTCCATCCAGGCTTTACATCTGATGCCCACTAGGGGGAGACATTTCATTATCTGAAATGTGTAATTTTGCCCTATCGCACAATGTTAATAAATCCACCAGAAACCCTGGTTCAAGATCCCGCCCCAAAATGAAATCACTTCTTTGTTGCCCCAAGACCCACATTTGTTGAAAATTTCGTGGAAATCCATCCATTAGTTTTTGAGTTATCATGGTCACAGACAGACAGACAGACAGACATACCGTCAATCTCATATCCCCCTTGGTCTAGGCAAAAATAGATACACAGTAAAATGTGTTCTTTTGTGTGTGTGAAGGTTGGTTCATCTGTTGAAACACAGGCATGGAGACGAACAGCACGGCTGACATCTTGTCCTCGGCGTACCTGGCTGTGGAGTTTGTGGACTCACTGCTGCCTCAAAACCCGCTGCAGGAGCCCATGAAACAAGCGTGGAACCAGATGCTGCAGAACTACAGCAAGTTCCAGATCGCCACATGGGGCTCGCTCATCGTGCATGAACTGGTCTACTTCCTGTTATGTCTACCTGGCTTCCTGTTTCAGTTCATGCCATTTATGCAGAGGTACAAGATTCAGCAGGTGGGTGGAGCCTGAGGCTGATCATGGGCTGAGAATTCCGAATTCAGTCTTGTAGTTATTATTCTCAGCTGTGTCTTGTTTACTCATTTACTTGCTCATAATCTGAAAGAAGTAGAAATATTTGTGAACCTTTTGTGCTCGTGTGTGTGTGTGTGTGTGTTTTGTAGGATAAACCAGAGACGTGGGAGAAACAGTGGAGGTGCCTCAAGATGCTGCTGTTTAATCATTTTTTTATCCAGCTGCCTCTCATCTGCGGCACGTACTACTTCACCGAGTTCTTCAACATCCCTTACAACTGGGACTCCATGCCCCGCTGGTGAGATGTGTCAAAACACTGGGCTCAACCTCGAACAGTAGGTTGTGAGGTCAAATCCCAGTCTCAGCTTTGTTCTTGCACTGTATTACCCCCAACAAAATTCTCCACCCAAGTGATCCACAAATACACTTTTTCACTAACACATACGGCGTCTGCTTCTCTCTCAGGCCATATCTGTTAGCTCAGTGTTTCGGCTGTGCGGTGATCGAGGACATGTGGCACTATTTCTTGCACCGGGCTCTGCATCACCGCAGAATCTACAAATACATCCACAAAGTCCACCACGAGTTCACCGTGAGTGTATAAGAATTCAGAAAACTGTGTGGAATCATTGCATGGAATTCTACTCTCATGCTTTGCGTGTGTGTGTGTGTGTGTGTGTGTGTGTGTGTGTGTGTGTGTGTGTGTGTGTGTGTGTGTGTGTGTGTGTGTGTTAAGGCTCCATTTGGGATGCAGGCGGAATACGCCCACCCGTTAGAGACGCTGATCCTGGGCGCTGGCTTCTTTATCGGCATCATGGTGTTTTGTAATCATATGGCACTTTTATGGGCGTGGGTCACCTTTCGTCTCATGGAGACCATTGATGTTCACAGGTATATATATATATATATTCACACACACACACGTGCACACACTTTTATATTTTACACTAACTATAAGGCTTTATATCATTTATTTTTATCATTATTATTGAACGATTATAGAACGATCATTCCTCTTACTGATGGTCATTCTTGTTACCAATTACAAGTTGTGGTATGGTAACAGGAATGACAAAAATCCATATTAGCACACATTACACACAAATGAAATGGTGGAGGGTTGACATTATGACCTCATGTTACACTTCATCGATGTACCTAATGAACTAAATGAACTTTACTCCACACAGCACAGAAAATTCCAGTAACAGTATTGACCGAGAATAAACATACTAACCTGATTTCAGTTGGTTTCTTCGCACGTCTCCGTTTTGTTTTCCCCTCCAAATGTCACTCACTATAGCCCCCTATTGGTCAACTGGTAAACCAAAGAAAGTTACTCTGGTTTCTGTGGGAAGGAAAGTCATTCCTGGTAACAGTAATGACATGCAGACCTGGGGACATGGCGAAATGAGATGACAAAAACATTTTACTGGTATCAGAATACAGTGTTTAACAGATTGTGTGTTTAGAATGAATGATTTCATCAAAAACATGCAATAATTGCCGTAAATGTAAATGAAGTTTTATCGAAATACGACATTGGGGACAGGGAATTTTAGGAATACAAAATTGTCCAAAAAAAACCCCCTATTTAACAGAAAAAAATTTGTGGAACTTCCAGTTATCGATATGCAATCATGTATTTTGTTTTAAAATAATAAAACTGGAAAACATGCACCTGGGACTCAAAATGGTCAGTTACTATGAAATGACCCATATATAATGTTTCCCCCTTTTTTTTGTTTAGTGGATATGATATCCCTCTGAACCCGCTGCACATGATTCCCTTCTACGCCGGCGCACGCTTTCACGACTTCCACCACATGAACTTCGTGGGTAATTACGGCTCCACTTTCACCTGGTGGGACAGACTGTTTAACACCGACGACCAGTACAACAGCTACATGCAGAAACAGAGCCTGAAGAAAAGCAACTAACACACACACTTCTCATTAATGTGCTTTACACTGGACTGAACAAATGTCAGTGCCTCAACACCAGCAGCGTGTGCACCCCTTTCACCGCAGTGTGCCTTTAAATCACAGAGAAGAGATGGGTTCAACAAAATGATCTACTCATCTTTAAAAGTAAATTATTTTACAAGCGACTCTGCATGCGGGCTAGTGTGTATTGCGTCTATCAGTATTTAAATTTCGTTATGAAGGCAGGCTTTCATAGATTTAAATATGTTGATGAAACATAGGAAGCAACACACGTGTAATAAATTGGATCTGTATGGTCATGTCTCACATGGACAATATGGGTTGCTGTGAAGATCATAAGGATTTGAATGATCAGTTCGGAATAATCAGTGATGTCATCGCTATAAAATAATAATGACATCATCCCTCAACGCACTTTGAATAAAATGTTTTATCTTGTCATGCTGATTTTTGTGTTTTGTTTTCTGTTATGCGAATATGTTTCTGAGTCTCATTAAGTCATCGATCATGTGTTATTACACACCATCATTATATTATATTCGATTTCCATAAGCACTTGCATGTATACAAGGTTCTGCCTGAGCACAATAATAGTCACTGGAAGGTTTTGAGCTGCGAGCTCATCAGCCAGTCATGTGGCGTCAGCACAAGATAAACATTATGTGATCTTTTCCGAATTTCAGCTATCAGCTTTCACACTGTGGAGTTAAACTCCTCTTCCTGACTGACTGACTGGACCTGACCCTGGAGTGGTCCTCTACTCTTGTAGTTCATCCATGTCAGTATTTGATATGAAAACAGAGGCTCTGAGATGCTTTTATGCTCATCACAGTTGTAAAGAGTGATTACTTGAATTACTGTTAGATCAAATCAACCTGGTTATTGGTTATTGACCTCTTTCATCAACAAGGTGTTTAAGAGAATTTAAATGCAAAAATGACCGTCATACATTTATGTTGTTTATTGATCGATCATATAAGAGGATTCTAGTGTTTTACACTTACAGTACAGTTATAACGAATGGCTGAAAGTAGAGAATGACCTGTTATTGACTTGTTTTGTTTTATCTGGCATACAAAACATGTTTGGTGCATGGGAAAGGTCTTTAGACGGGCTTTTAGGCAGAGTTGATTTGGTTGGTATAGAAACATCCTTTTTTTGAATATCTCCACAACAACTTATTATAGAAACAGGATGTGTATTTCATATGAGGTCTTTGTTTACCAAAGCAACAGGAGTACAGAGGATGCTGTATCCACAGTGCTGCACTATGTACTTTCACACCTGGACAACAAAAACACATATGCAAGAATGCTGTTTGTTGACTTCAGCTCAGCATTCAACACAGTCATTCCCTCCAAGTTAATCACAAAACTTGAGGATCTTGGAATCAATACCTCTCTCTGCTACTGGATCATGGACTTTCTGACCAACAGACCCCAGTATGTCAGGTCAGTCCCCAACTGCTCCACCACCAACACACTCAACACTGGTGTACCTCAGGGCTTTGTGCTGACCCCGTTCCTCTACTCCCTCTTCACCCATGACTGCAGGCCTATGTATGGATCCAATTCAATCATAAGTTTTGCAGATGACACCTCGGTGATCGGACTCATCAGTGACAATGATGAGTCTGACTACAGGGCAGAGGTAAAGCACCTAGCTGCATGGTGCCCTGACAATAACCTGCTCCTGAACACCAGCAAAACCAAGGAGCTCATTGTGGACTTCAGGAAGGAGAAGGGGGACACTCATGACCCCATCCATATCAACGGCATGGCTGTTGAACGCAT
Organism: Tandanus tandanus; assembly: GCA_039654325.1. NCBI lineage: Eukaryota > Metazoa > Chordata > Actinopteri > Siluriformes > Plotosidae > Tandanus > Tandanus tandanus. Next base: position 6,691,713 of record JBCNYH010000011.1, on the reverse strand, counting down.
CACAGGGACTCCACAAAAAGAGATGTCTTCGCCGGGCGCGCAGCATTCTCAGGGATTCCTCTCATCCTGCCAACAGACTCTTCCAGCTCCTCCCCTCCAGAAGGTGCTTCAGGAGCCTTCAGACAAAAATCAGCTGGTTTAGGAACAGCTTCTTCCCCACAGCTGTCACGCTACTGAACTCAGGTCCCTGCTGAACCTTCTCTTCCCATCCACACTACACCATGGCTGCACCATTCATATCATTCAGTGTACATTGCCTACACTGTTATAGTCATCACAGTGCTTCTCTCTCACTACTGTATATACATTCATAGCACACTGTATATCCGTTCACTACATATCAGTATATCTGTACATACATATATATATATATATATACACATATAGCACATCTGTGTATATACATTCATAGCACACTGTACGGATTATCCATTTCTGCTATGTGGGTGACACACTTATCCAGTGTCTATATAATCTATGCAACTGAGCAGTTGAGGGTTAAGTGGCCTTTCTCAGGGGCCCAACAGTGGGAACTTGGTTGTACTGGGACTTGAACCCCTGACCTTCTGATCAATAACAAAGTGTCTTAAGCACTGAGCCACCATTCCCTTTTATTAATGATAGTTCACAAATGTTTTACATCAGCAATTTTTATAGGTGTGTGTGTGTGAGAGTGTGTGTTAAATATAAAAAATACTGAGCATGTCAAAATAATTAAAAAAAATATCCTGTAGTTTGAGAAAAGGAAGAGAGAGATCCTTTTTTTCTCTCGCATCTGTGCACACTGATGAGAAAGGCGCGCCCCCTGCTGGCGCGTGCACGTCGGAGCACTTTAATCACTTTTGAGGGATTGCACCGGTTTCCATTAAACAGGTAGCATCGGAGTGCGCATGCGCCATCATCACCACCATCTCCTGCGCGTCAAAGCTTTGCGGTTTCATACGGGACACGACGCAGCAGAGAGAGAGAGAGAGAGAGAGAGAGAGAGAGAGAGATATCACGGAACAGGACGGATATAACGCGGTGTAAAGAGAGGCGGTTTAGACGCGGTGCAAACGAGCAGTGAGTGATGAAGGCCGCGGGGCTGTACACGGTGGCGCTCGCGCTGCCACTGGCGGTGCTCTCAGCGTTGGGCGCGCGCGCCGCGGCGCCGGTGATGGACGGCGGGGACATCTCTTTCGAGTATCACCGCTACGAGGAGATGCGCAAAGCCCTGGTGTCCGTGTGGCTGCAGTGTCCGTCCATCGCGCGCATCTACACGGTGGGAGAAAGCTTCGAGGGTCGCGAGCTGCTCGTGCTGGAGATGAGCGACAACCCGGGCGTCCACGAGCCTGGTTAGTGCGTCGAGAACAACTGTTATGACGTCATATAACCTAATTCCTTCAGCATTAATAACTCTCAGGTGGCGGTGTTTCCTCACCTGTATAATCAGCTGCAGCTCTGAGCATCGTTTTGATACTCTCAGGTTTTTAACACGCATGCGCGGATTAGGTCTTTATGCATTTATTTCATACATCCATTCATTAGTAAAGTAAAAACCTGACACTGTGGTGTAAGCAGGTGCGCACCAAATCATATGCCAGTGTATCATCATCATCATCATCATCATCACCCTTGGCCTATATACCAGCAGCCATCCTCTAGTTCTCCAGTAATCAGTGCAGTGCGGTTTAGGACACAGCCTTATGTGTTTTTTCAGATGTAAGGTGATGCACAAGACGCCATTTTCCAAGCAGGAAAAGCTTTGAATGAAGCATGGAGCATTCAGATTTAGAGACTTTTATAAGGGTTATACACTGAGCAAATGCTTAGGCGTGTGTGTGGGTTTGGTTCAAAAAGCCTGGAATTGCAGCGGGAGGTGATGACCAGAAGGACATGTTTTTAGTAAACAGGATATTGTGCTTAGTGTAAATGTGCTGCATTGAGAAACAATAAAACTGGACAGTATTACAAACACCTCTCATAAAGTAATGCATGCAGTATCTCTTCCAGTAAGCAGCCACATGCATATATATTATTGCCACTCATGTCTATAATCTATTATATAATGCTATTTATATAACACATCATACTGAGTTTGCCTTCAGATTCAGTTCATGGTTTGGTGCAGAGTCAACACGGCTTCAGTGTAGCCCAGATTTTTTAAAAAGTGTCATTTTAGACTTTTTTTTTTTTTTATATCACTCATTATTAACCTTATTGACATGACTCTGTTTACAGGATGCACTGATTTGAGGTGTGTGTGTGTGTGTGTGTGTGAAGGATAGACTTTCATCCTAATGGGTGACTGTTTCCTAAATAGCACTATCATTAGTTCTCCTAGCTTGTGTGTGTGTGAGTCACTGAGGCTTTTTATTGCTACCAGATGAGTTTCCACTTGAAGCCGCCCCCGCCCCGTTGCCACGGGCAACCCACGGCTCCCCAGCAGCGGCGCACACCATATGCGAAACCCCTTCTTATTCCACAATGCGTGAAAAGCGTGAAATAACGTACACGTTTCTGACCGTTTGGATTTAACGGGTAGCAGGAATAGCCGCTCGTTGCCGTGGAGATTTATCGGCTTAGTTCGGGTGATGAGCCCTGCGCGCTCCCGTGCCGTGAGATGCAGAACGAAGGAGAATTAGCGCGCGCCACCCCCGATGTGCGCTTATGCACGCGCACCATCTGGTCCTTTTTAGATGCCATGCCTGGGCTTCTTACCAAACCTGTGCCATGGCCTAGTACAGTGAGTTTGCATTATATGTTTTACTGGGTCACCCTACATCCGATGGTCAAAATCGCATATTGGATTAGACAGATGAATATGTCTAAAGTAAATAATATGTAGGGTTTTTTACTTTAATATATATCAGAAAGCTAATGGTGGCTTTGAGAGAAATCTCATTATAGGTGACAAATTACTGGGCATTTGAAAAGTTTGACAAATCTGCTATTATGAGAGGAAATGTAATTTCTCCGTATTACTACATTTGCCGAACTGCTCACTCCTGCTCGGGTCGTGGGGAGGCTGGAGCCTATATCAGCCGACACAGAGCAAAGGTGGGGTACACCCTGAACAGCTCGTCAGACCATCACAGGGCAACAAACTCACACAACCATTCACACTCACATCTAGGGGCAATTTGGAACAGCCAGTTAACTTAATGTGCATGTCTTTGGACTGTGGGAAGAAACTGGAGTACCCGGAGTAAACCAACGCCAGCACGGGGAAAACATGCAAACTCCACGCCGACATGCTTGAGCCTGTGACTCGAACCCAGGACCTCCTTGATGTGAGGCGGACATGCCAACCACTACACACAACTACGCCTATTACTACATGTGTGTTTGAATTGTTTTCAGAGGAACTGTTATAATAGTATCATATTTCTGTTAATTTACTTTTTTTTTATATTATTTGCTGCTGGAAATCTCTGCATGCTCACTGCTGTTTTGATCAATCAGCCTTCCATCCAGAGAACTTAGTTTTCGCCCTGGTTCTGTCATTGTGTCAACACTTCACTATTTAATCCGAAAACAAACTGGATTCGTAGCTGTTTTAGTGCTGCTTTACACGCTTCAGGTCTTTGGGGGTAAATAATTATGAGCAATTAATCAATGCAGGCAAAACCTTCAGTCACGTCACTTTATAGACTTGTGGCAACCTTTCTGGACTTGTTGGCCAAATTTATCGGCACCCTTGGTAAACCTTTAACGGCGTTTTAATGTTTTTTTCCACCCTCAAAACAAAACCATGTCACAGTTCGCACCCTGGGAATTTAGTTTTTGGACCAAATAGAACCGAAGCACATCCACATTTTTATACCTACGCCGCACCGGCAACAGCCAGAGCTGGAGGTTTTATGTTTTTGGGTTGTCTGTCTGTTTGTACAAACATACCTACGTCCATCCGTGTGGGCCATTTTGTGAACGCGATATCTCAAGAACACCTTGAAGGATTTTCTTAGATCTTTGCCCAAATACTCATCTTGACTCAAGGATGAACTGATTGGATTTTGGAGGTCATAGTTATTACATTTATGGCTTTTGGCAGACACCCTTTTCCAGAGCGATTTATCATTTTTATACAGCTGAGACCTTGGTGGTAGCAGGGCTTGAACCCCTGACCTTCGGATCAGTAACCCAGAGCCTTAATCGGTTAACCATAGGTTAAAGGTCAAGGCCAACACAGCCTATTGAATGCTGTTTTTGTGTACACGATAACGCCATGATGGATTTTCTTTGAAGTTTGAATACAAGTAATTTCTGGAGAACACTTTGAGGGATTCTCTTCAAATTTTGCTTTCCTGTCCACTCTGACTCAAGGATACACTGATTCGTTTTGGGGGTGAGCGCTGTTGTAGTTTAAAGGTCAAGCTTGTTGCTTCCTCATGTCCATTCTTTGCTTGTATAGGCAGGTTCCAGGAATGGCTTGAGGAAGGTCAGGGGTTCAATTTGAATGAAACATCAGGGATTGGAGGTCACGGGTGAAATGTCAGGGTTATTGCCACTTTACGTTCATCCCTTGCTTGTGAATTTGAGTTTTTGACTCTTTTTAAATTCATTCAAGTAGTAGTTCTCCGTCCTTGGGACTTCCTGCTCCACTGGAGTATAAATATGAGACGACACAGGCCTTTAGTCATTCCTTACCACGGGGAAGATAATGAACAGAACACACTAATGAAACAAGGCTGAAGTGTGTAGTGGCTATGATTGTAGATATCTATATACCTGAAAAAGTCCGAATCCACTGTTGGAGCAATAATTACAGAGTTACAAGCCTAGATATAATGAACCTGTGTGAGAGGGAGTACTTTACCGCAGTGAGAAGTTTAGAGAAGCAAGTCTATAATCAGACACCAGGTTCATGCCAACAACAAAACAGAGTGCGCTTTTCTTTCATATAACCACATGTGTAAACGCCTGGGCTTTGCTAGGCTTTACTGGAACTGCAGCCGGGTTCTGTGGTCTTATGAGACATAAATAGATCTGTTGGGCCACAAACACTCAAGGAACGTTTGGTGTTAAAAAGAAGGGTGGTTATGTAGAACCAGATGATTCCAACAGCTTAGAATGTCATGTATTTAAGTTGTTTAATTCAGTGCTGAATGGCCTATAAGACAGAGAGAAAGAGAGAGAGAGAGAGAGAGAGAGAGAGCGCTAGGGGAAGTGAGATATCGTCCTATCAGAATACGCTCATTAATAATAAATCAGAGAGATTTCCCACATCTGCTTCTCCACTAAAGATGTGTGTGTGTGTGTGTGTGTGTGTGTGTGTGTGTGTGTGTGTGTGTGTGTGTGTGTGTGTGTGTTTGAACCTTCTGGTTGGGACAAAATGTCCCCACAGGAAAAGAATTATCTTTTTAACAAAATCTGAACTCTGCTTTGATTAATTTTCATTTTAATTAAAATTGAAAACTATTTAAATAGTTTTGACTAATCGAAGGTTGGAGTTTGATTTAGACGTTAGGCACAGCATTCACTGGCTACACTAATGATGGAGAATAAGTCTGTCATGTTTAAAAGGGATAAAATCAGCATGGGGCGTTTTATTGTCCTTACAGTAACTTGAGTGATTTGTATGTTAAAGCTGGGGTTGGTAATTTTTTTCGCTGTGTCCACAAACTGTTACCCTGACAGCAATCAATAGCTTATGAGATCTGAAAAAGGTCTGAAAAAATCAGTCGTCCGTGACCGCTGTCATCCTGTAAAAATGCCAACCAATCCCTGCCTCTCGGTCCACTGGGAAATTCATTCATTTATTCATTTTCTAAGCCGCTTAATCCTAATTAGGGATTAGGCAGGGTACACCCTGGACAGCTCGCCAGGCCGTCACAGGGCAACACACACACAACCGTTCATACTCACTCTCACTCCTAGGGATGATTTGGAACAGCTAATTACCAGAGTACCCGGAGAAACACAGAGCATGCAAACTCCACACAGAAACAGAAATGCCCAAGCCCGGGAATCAAATCCAGGCCTTCTTGCTGTTAGGCGGAAGTGCTAACCACTGTGCCGCCCCCACTGGGAAATATCCAATCAAATACTCTGGTATCTCCCTGCTTGCATGTGACCCTACTGTACATGACCCTGCAGTCAGAGTGCATGAAGAGGGGGGTCGTGGCTTTGGAAGGGCCTCCGAGGGCAGAGGAGGGTTTATGTGGAACCCAGCAAAGATGCTACTTTCAAACTTTGCGAGCTTTCCAGATTACCAACCCAAACTTTAAAAGTTTAAAGCGATTTATTCTGATTGTTCACCAATTCACTTGGATGATTTGCCCAGATGTGCAGCCTGAACATGCAGCCATCTAAAGCAGACAATATATAGCTTAATCAGATCAAATAGCTAATAACTGTTTTCTAAGAATGTGCTTGTATGGCCATGTTTTGAAGGATTGCCTTCACACCCAGTCCAACACACCTTCCTACTGCGTGCACTTGACACTAAACGCTAAATGTTACAGGTCTAAATAAGCTTCAGTAACACAGATCAGGTTCTGCATATACTCAGTTGCAGATGTGACTTTGATCATTCCCAGATGTTTAAACAATGCTAGATAAACATATTGTAAATCTTTTCAAATGAAATCAGCCTGTGTTAGAATGAAGTACTTGGGCTTCTGTTTTTGCTGCAAATGACCCTCATGAATATGAATGATCACTTTAGTGAGTGGTAAAAGCAGAAAAAAAACAATTAGTAAGAAGATACTAGTGGAGAAGAAAGATTACTGTAACAGGAGTTCAGTATTTACCAAAGGTTTCAGTTTATTTTTCACCGATGTCTTGAATTGATGATGGAAAAACTGAACCACTTCATAAAGTCTTCTCCAGCACATCCCAAAGACTTCCAATAGGGTTAAGGTCAGGACACTGTGGTGCCAATTAATGTATGAAATTGATTCCTCATGCTCCTTGAACCACTATTTCATTATTTGAATTTTATGTCCATGTCATCAGTGAAGAAAAATTCCAGCTGACTTCATTTTAATGTTGCTGAGCCTTGACCTGATTACCTGAAGCAACAATGCCATGGACATTACACGCTGTAATCAAGGCTAAAGGTGGTCCAATAAAATATTAGCGGGCGCCGGAGCTCCATACTTATGCAAATGACATAATGCCACGAGCTCGATTTTGTTGTCGTATCTGTGCTCACGTGCCCACACAGGCAACTCAATAAATTAAGAAAATAACTGCTGCTGCCGCCAACGGCGCTGAGTGCACTTGCACTTCATAGCTTATTCTCTTACACATGCACACATTTTCAGCATATTAGAATTAGCTGATTTCCTTTTCAGTCTTCACTGGATACAAAAAAAGGTTTACCCTTTGCCGCATTCCCTCAAAAATTCAAGATACTGTTCTGCTAAAATGGTGCTTAGCACAACCGAGGTGTTAGTTGAACAGCGGAAAACCGCAGAAAATAGCCAAGGGAGTCCCGAATGGTAACCTTCATGGAGTATATTTACCCCATCATTCTACTCCAAAAACAGTAATAACCGAGTCGAACACAGTTTATAAACACGTTTATAAAAACGTTTAAAACGATAACCATAAAACTGCAGTGGAATAAATTCAACAGCTTGTAATGTCTAGAGGCAAAAGAAACTGCAGGCACAGTGAGTACTCACAGCTTGCTAACTCACTCACTCACTCACTTGTCTAAGCACCAGAGAGCATAACACTAAACACTTTTTTCGCTGCCAGAAGTAGCCTTCCACTACAGGACCCTTTGCGATTTCTGTTAAAATAATGCTTCGGGTGGTGGGAGCTTGCCAGACTATCGCAGAGCCGATGCACAAACAAATATTTACACTTACACTCACACAATGGGGGGTTTGAAGCATCCAATTAGCGTAATGTGCATGTATCTGGACTGTAGGAGAAAACCAAAGTACCCGGAGGAAACCCACGCAAGCACAGGGAGAACATGCAAACTTCATACAGGAATGCCCTCGCCAAGCTCGGGACTCGAACCCAGGACCTTCTTGCCGTGAGGCGGATGTGCTAACCACTACGCCACCGTGCTGTCCGGGTTTGCTAAATAAACAAAGCTAATCAGACTAGAATGGCATGCTAACACCTCATGTTGGTGTGGACTTGTATTCCTCAGCATATATCTCTGCTTTTACTACCGCATTGAGAAATACAGCTAGCTATACAATTAGCTAAAGGATGCTATCAGTGTTTGCTAACTTTCTCCCCTTATTAGTTGATCATTTAGCAAAGAGATTAATGGAAATTAACTGAAAGGGGGTAAATGGGAATGATACGATCACACTACACTACTTATTAACTACAGTACACATCTAACTACTTATCATGAATGCTAACATCAGTTAACGTTATCTTAGCCTGTTAGCTGTGAATGAAGCCTTCCTCTTTTATTCTGCTTTGTTGCTTAGTGTTTTTCAACAACAACAACAACAACAACAGAATGTTTCGTCTCAGCTGTGCTGACAAAGATGAGGTAAAAGATTTTACACCGAGAGCGAAGGTGATAAAACAAAGGTCCATTACCTGGTGCCAGTGATTTACAGCTAAAGCAAATGGCATTAATGGGACATTCTAGAGAGAACACCTCAGTCCATTACCATAATGACTCAGCCCTTGTGTGTGCTTTTTATCCAGTGTGTTATTATCTTGAGATAAATGCCACCTTTTGTCCCAGTGTCCATAGTAACCAGGTCACTGATGACGTCTCTGCGTGTGTCTGTGTGAATCCTGTCAAGTGTTGACTTAGGCATGGAGAAGCAAGCGTCAGAGGCTGCGCTGTTTATTTAACGAATGGATAGAACTAGAAGGATGGATCCATGAACAGGTGGAAAGATCGATGTTTGTGAGAATAGAAGTCGCGCGCACCAACCGGATCATTTCTGAGATTGATACCAACCTCCATCTGGTTGCTGTCGGCACTCAAGTTCCAGATCAATACAAGTCAGAGTCCAAATATCAGAGAATGGATGAGCACAAGGAGGAAAGACCACTCACTCACTCACTCACTGACTCGCTCACTCGCGAAGGCGGGGTACAGCTCGCCAGAGCGTTGCAGGGCCAACATACAACCATTCACATTTACGTTCACACCTAGGGGCTATTTGTAACTGCCAGTTATCCTGATGTGCATGTCTTAGGATTGTCGGAGGAAACCGGCTACATGCTACATGCTCGGTAGGAAACATGCTACCCACTACGCAACCATGACACCAGAGGAAAGACCAGAGGAGAGATATTTTTTAGCGTTATGTCATGAGATTCTCTCTCTCTCTCTCTCTCTCTCTCTCTCTCTCTCTCTCTCTCTCTCTCT
>JBCNYH010000011.1:6671653-6682064 GCA_039654325.1 Tandanus tandanus | reverse complement strand
CTCTCTCTCTCTCTCTCTCTCTCTCTCTCTCTCTCTCTCTCTCTCTCTCTCTCTCTCTCTCTCTCTCTCTCAATCTTCCATTCTCTCTCTCTCTCTCTCTCTCTCTCTCTCTCCCTCTCATTCATTCCCTCTCCTTCTCTCTCTCTCCCTCTCTCATTCTTTCTCTCTCCCTCCCTCCCTCTCTCTCTTTCGTACTCTCTCTCCCCCTCTCTCTTTTTCTTCCTTTCTCTCTACCTCTCTCTCTTTCTCTTTTTCCTCTCTCTCTCTCTCTCTCCCCCTCCCCAACTCTCTCTCTCTCTCTCTCTCTCTCTCTCTCTCTCTCTCTCTCTCTCTCTCTCTCTCTCTCTCTATACCCCCTGTCTCTCTCCAGTTTTGTTTCCCATCCCTGTTAGTTTAAGATCAGTCCATATATCATCTTTTGTTCCACACTGCGTTTTATAAAAACGATGGAATGAGTGTCATGTGGTTCCAATCATAAAATCTTTAAGCAGATGAAGAGAGTTGACAAAGGGATCATGGCCAGAAACAGAGAAAGGCAGCCAGAAGGAGTGCAAAGCCTGCACCCTGGTGCTGATTGTTTCATAGTGAAAAGAAGAAATTTCTCGAGATCTTGAGCGCAGTTCCCATAACACACATCAGCGCTGGTTTTTCCGCCCTTCATAACACATTAATGCAAGGGTTGAGGGTTTTTTAATGATTTTGATGAAGCGGGCTCCCGAAGGCTTCCTCAAGACACAAAAATCTGCCTCCAGTTTGGGATTTATGATGCGTGCGCAAAACCGTTGTTTATCCGCCGAAGTTCATGTGCAGGACCGCAATGGAAAGCGATGACGTATAGAAATGCATCATTACACACAACATTGAAACGGGGTAGTAAAACAGTACCAGATGCTACGAGAGGATAATTGGTACATGTAGCTGTAGAGGTGTGTGTGTGTGTTTTGGGGGGTGGGGAGTTAAGAAGGCTCTTTCAGAGCTCTGCTAATGAGTTTGGCAGATGTTGGATATCTGTCCAGCTTGCTCATGAGAGTTTTCTTTTGGAGACTGAGAGTATCCTGGTTTCACCTACTCTCGCATCTCTGTGTGTGTGTGTGTGTGTGTGTGTGTGTGTGTGTGTGTGTGTGTGTGTGTGTGTGTGTGCGTATGAGGAAGAATGAGTTAGACTTGCCTGTGTGTGGCCGTAATTCCATAATTAATATTAACAATTTATATATGTGCATGGTGGTGTAGTGGTTAGCATGTCCGCCTCACAGCATGAAGGTTCTGGGTTCGAGTCCCAAGCTCAAGCGTTTCTGTGTGGAGTTTGAATGTTCCCCCCGTGCCACAGTACAGACATGCACATTAGGCTAACTGGCTGTTCAAATTGACCCTAGGTGTGAGTGTGAATGGTTGTGTATGTTTTGCCCTATGATGGACTGGTTCAGGCTGTCTTCTTCCAGTGTCGGCTGAGATAGACTCCAGCCTCCACATGTCCATAGTGGGATTAAGTGGCTTGGCAAATGAGTGAGTGAATGAGTGCTTATGTGTATGAAATGGGGACGGTAAGGAAAATGCTAATCACCCAGAAAGTGGCTAATCACTCAATTTGTGACGAACGCGGGTGAGAGTTTCCGCAATATTCGGAATGAACCAGGTCAGGCAAAGAAGTGATTGACAATTTATTGCAGGGTATTGAGTTCGAGAGTGGTCACACAATGGTGAGTTACAGAGATGGTAGATGAAGATTGGTCATAGCGCCCTCGCGAAGCCCGGGAATCGAACCCAGGACCTTATCGCTGTGATGCAAACATGCTACCCACCACACCACCATGCCGCCCAGTTTTACAACATTCCTTCATTCATTCGGCTTTTCTAAGCCACTTATTCCTAATTAGGGTCACGGGGAGGCTGGCGCCCATCTCAGCCGACTCTGGATGAGGGAGGGGTACATCCTGGACAGCTCGCCAGGCCATCACAGGGCCAACATGCATGCGATCATTAACACTCATACTCACACCTATGGGAGATTTGGAACAGTCAGTTAGCCTACTGCGCATGTCTTTGCACTGTGGGAGGAAACCGGAGTACCCAGAGGAAATAAGATGAGTTCATTAAGATGTATGAAAAGACAAATCGCAGTGTTGAGAGATTTCAAGTGAACTTAGTCTACACTATGTATCTTATTGACACGAGTCTTCCGAAACGACAATGTGCCAAAGACAGACTCGAAAAAGTGTTGCGTGCTTCCTTACCATGCTGCTTCATGCAGGCAGTAGCGTGGAGGACATAGTGAAAATGTTGCAAGGCTGGAATTGAAACCGTGAAGCCAAGGGAGGTACAGTGGAGAAGTGGTTAGCATGTCTGCCTCACAGCACGAAGGTCCAGGGTTCGAGTCCCGGGCTCGGTGAGGGCGTTTCTATGTGGAGTTTGCATGTTCTTCCTGTGGTTGCCTGGGTTTCCTCTGGGTACTCTGGTTTCCACAAAGAAGACATGGCTGTTCCAAATTGCCTCAGGTGTATGTGTTTGCCCTGCAGTGGACTGGCAAGCTGTTTAGGGTGCACCCCGCCTTCGCCCCGAGTTGTCTGAGATAGGCTCCAGGCTCCCCGCCAGTCTTGTAGGATTATGTGGTTCACCGGAAAAATGAATGAATGACCAACTGACACGGAACGGTTGTCGCTTTAAATATTTCTGCTGCAAGGAATTATGGGGCGTCATGATCAGGTTTCCTTTCAGTAAGGAAGTCAGGTGTACCCTGTTCTCTAGGAGATTTTAAAGGAAGCACTGAAACTCCTTCTCTATGAATTTAAACAATTTCACAGACTCCGACTCATTTCATTCAGTTAAAAACCTTCCCAAGCAAAAAAGACGAATCCACTGCAGCCTTCGTCTCTGTCATTCCCATTACTCATTACAGGTGATGCTGATGAGTGTTCCGAGCGAGAGAGCAGTGCTGATTGACTGGGCGCCGTCATAGCACTCCTATAAATGAGCCCTGATTGGCTGTGTCATGGCTTGTACTCTTTCCTGTGAGAGATCTATCTGCCAGGCCAGTTGTTTTGTGTGTGTGTGCCAGCTCTCTATGTGTTGTTTTCATTTTGTTTATTAGTTTCGGAGTATATGAGCTCGCTTACGTGGGGATTTTGTGTAGGTTTATGCTGGGTCGTTAGATTATTTGTCGTTTTGGTTTGGGATTACGGAAGTGTACTTTTGGGGAGGAAGATCCTTCTGTTTATTTAGGCTTTGACCACTCATTCCGCTAAATGCTTCTTGTGAGTAACTAAAATCTTCTAGGTTAATATTTGGGCTGGCACTGTGGTGTAGTGGTTAGCACAGCCGCCTCACAGCAAGAAAGTCCTGGGTTCGAGTCCTGGGCTCGGGCGCTTATGTGTGGAGTTTGCATGTTCTCCCCGTGCTTGTGTGGGTTTCCTCCAGGCATTCCAGTTTCCTCTAAAACATGCATGTTAGGCTAATTGGCAGTTCCAAATCATCCCTAGGTGTGTGTGTGTGTGTGTGAATGGTTGTGTGTGTTGCCCTGCAGTGGTCTGGCGATCTGTTCAGGGTGTACCCTGCCTTCGCCCAGTGTTGGCTGAAATAGGCCTCAGCCTCCCTGTGACCCTAAGAGAATTTAGCGGTTCAGAAAATGAGAGAGTGAGAGTGGGTTGAAAGCAAGAAGGTTGAGTGAGATACCGTAACATTAACATGTGGCTTGAATATCTTTTGCTTGTTCTCTCTCAGCAGGTTATTAGAACTTTAAATGGTAAGAGATGATATGAAAAGAAGGTTCTACAGTGATGTATCAATAGATTGCTTATTAATGTTGTTCACACTATCTTCCTAGCAAGAAATTAACAAGAAATGGAAGAGCAGGGGGCTCAGTGGATAAGGTTCGGGGTTCCTGATCAGAAGGTTGGGGGTTCAAGCCCCAGTACCACCAAGCTAGGCCCTTGAGCAAGGCCCCTTAAGCCTCAACTGCTCAGTTGTATAATTTAGAAAAAATGTAAGGGCGTCAGCCAGATGCCATAAAATGTAAAAGACAAAATATCGCCAAAATCTGAAAAAAGTTCAGAGTGGGCGTTCTGTGAGCAAGCGCTGTATGATGAGACTGACACATATGCTGCCGGCTGTTGCCAAATAGATCGTTTGACAAGCGAGCATTTGTGCTGCAACCAACTGCAATTATGGCTTTGAAATTTTGTTCATGAACCGATTGGTTCGAAAAGGGAGTCGTTCGAAAACTGAGGTTCAACAGTATATGTATATATCCGTGTCATCAGGGAGGAACAAGTCCATTGATGGGATAATCTGGTCATTCAGTACATTCAGGATGTCAGCTGAATGTACAACCTCATTACTTTGTGGCCCTGGGCTTCTTGATACTGACCCGGAACTTAAAGCAAGTCTGGGAGAGGATTCCGGCTTGGACTTTCATCTGGACTCAGGAGTAGAACTTGGTGTAGAATTCAGCCCTTCCCTGGAACACACAGACACAGAGGAACATGCTGGAATGGACTGTGGCACAGAGGTGAACTGGCACAGTGAAGGGCTCAGCGGGCTTAAAAGCACAGGCCTTAACAGAACATGATGTAGTACTTAACAAAAAAAATCATTCTTAAGCACCAGTTCCTTTTTCAACTCAGGTCGAGCATTCAACAACGTAAAATCCTTACACAGGTTCACTCACAGACAGACCATTCTCTTCAACACAACATGACTCGCTACCAAATTAAAGATCACCCTTACACACAGTAGCACTACCACCCTTTAATTTAACCCAAGGCACAACATCACTCTTCTCAGTCCCAGGTTTATTATCCCGTACAGACCCTTTAACCAAACCAGTGGTTGTTTAGTCATGACTGATATTTTCTCCCACTATCAAGATTATATTGTTAGAATAAAAGAACATTACCTCTTACTGATTTCATTCATTCATTTTCTGGTACGCCTTGAACAGTTCACCAGTTCATTGCAGGACCACACGCACACAATCGTTCACACTCAAGCTCACACTTGGGGGCAATTTGGAACAATTAGCCTAACTTGCTTGTTTTTTGGACTGTGGGAGGAAACCGGAGGAAGCCCACAGAAGCACGGGGGGAGAACATGTAAACTCCAGCCCTTGCTGAGCCCTGGACTCAAACCCAGGACCATCTTGCGGTGAGGTGGACGTGCTAAATACTAAGTCACCGCACTTACTATTCAGTGTACACAAAATCAAAAGGTAAACCCTGACAGCAGGCTCCCTGGCACCCTGAATCATGAAGCGCCTCGAGATTCTGCTTTTTGTAAAAAACATGCAAAAACACTTGTCCTTCTTTCCATGTGTACGCACGCGTAAGTCACAGTCTCTCTCTCTCTCTCTCTCTCTCTCTCTCTCTCTCTCTCTCTCTCTCTCTCTCTCTCTCTCTCTCCCTCTCCCACTCTCTCTCTCACACACACACACACACACGCAGAGATGTTTCCTGTGAATGGCTCTGGGAAATGCTTTGACCTTACCATCTGTTAAAGAGTTTGGCTTTAGAATGTATTTTTCGTAGATTCAAAAATGGAATTTTTTATGTGACAGGAACCCACTATTACTTCGAGCCCCACCTGCACGCAGACACGCACACACACAAGCATGCACGCACCACAAATGTATGTACGACCCGCAGGTTTTTATTATGAAGGATGAAAAAAGGGTTATAAAAATCCCGAATAGAGTTTCCCCTGCTGCTGCGGCTCAACTCAACAACCTCCCGTCAATCTGTCTCCAATAAGTGTGTATATATGGGTTTTTGTGTGTGTGTGTGTGTGTGTGTGTGTGTGTGTGTGTGTGTGTGTGTGTGTGTGTGCCATATATTTGTGTCGCTAGGGGTTTTTTTGAGCTATTCTTATGCAAGTTCTTTTGAGACTCAACGAATCGGGGCTGATGTTTTAGTATAATTTGGGAATTTTATACGGAATCGTTTTATATTGGTGGTCTCAAAAAAACAAAAACGATGCATGCAGCAAACTTCCTTCTGATCTGAAGGTCTTCAAAGAGCAGCACATAAAAAGACCAGAAGACCTCAGTACATTAAGAGATATATACGAAGATTTGTAATTAAATATAGCACTTGCTCACAATACTACTGAATCTCTTCATTCAAACCTGATTTAAAATGTGTTTTGAAATGCAATACAATTGTCTAGGGAACATCCCAGTTCTCAATGTACTGCCATGAAACTCTTTATAATATTACGTTTATACATGTGTATATATCACAATTATTTGCCATTCCATCTCGGGGACTATTCAGTGATATCCACTGCGCCTGAGGTGAATAATTGTTTTAGTAGATACTACACTGGAACATAAGAAAAGCAACTAAAACGAGATTTTTATGGTTTATTTTTACATTTCTAAAGCATGACAATGGTCGCATGCACTCCATTACGACATCTTTTGAAACTCAAGGTTTAAAAAAAAGTTAATTAATTTATTTAAGAAATGTCAAGGTCATTTGCCGATTTGATTCACGTGTTATCCTGGGGTTCTGAGGTGGATAAAGTCCATTATTATTATTTAAGATATCATTTCTGATTGGTGGAAGGCATTCAAATAATTATTGGTATTGCATCTTTGCCATCAGATAGCTGAATTATTGCATCACTGCCATTGGATAAGTTGATAAAAATAAGTTTATTGCACTACTAGCAAGCACAACATAATAACATCACTGTCACTGTCTATGAAAATATTTGGAGTGAATGATAAAACAGTTATAGAATTTGTTACTGTATTATATGGAGAATTATTTGGTCTCAAAGGGTCAAAACAACCCCTCTATATCATACATCACCACGTTCAGTTATTGCTTATTCAGATTACTGTGTTTCCATGTAGTGTGTATACATATATAAACTGCATACATACATGACTAATATAGTATTTTGTGTGCATTGTAGGTGAGCCTGAATTTAAATACATTGGGAACATGCATGGCAATGAAGCAGTTGGGAGGGAGCTGTTGATCTATCTGGCTCAGTATCTGTGTAACGAGTATCAACAAGGCAACGACACCATCATCAACCTGATCCACTCCACCCGCATCCACATCATGCCCTCCATGAACCCCGATGGCTTTGAGAAAGCCGCCTCACAGGTAAGGGTTCATACAGAGTGCATGAACGCACAGATACACCCCCAGACATTGGGATCTGTGTCATGCAATAAGGCTTACATGCATATCATGTAGGGGTAATTTAATGTATAAATATCCGAGGCCACTGCGAGTAAAAAAGATTATACATTACAAATTGTATAAGAAGATTTTTTAAAATAATAGATTCACCATAAACATAATACACATTTAGGTGTGTGTGTATGTGTGTGTGTGTGTTTAGTCTGGTGAGATGAAGGACTGGTTCGTGGGACGCAGCAACGCTCAGGGTATTGATCTGAACCGGAACTTTCCGGACCTGGATCGTATCGTCTACATGAATGAGAGAGACGGAGGAGCGAACAACCACCTGCTGAAAAACATGAAGAAGGCCGTAGATGAAAATACCAAGGTGAGAAAGATCGAAGAAAAGTGTGTGGTTGCTTAGCTTGAGATTAGCCCGAAAGAATCTTTAATTAATTCATAAAGTCTATTATTTTACTAAATTATAAAAAACTATATATTATACACACACACATACAGTGTCTGTTTATACATATTGTTATGGTGAGGATGCCAGTTTATCTGGAGTTGACTCCATGGGAATGGACAACCCAATTCAGAGAGTTCGAATCCCAGCAATGCGCTTTGTGACCGGGAGTTTAAAGAGTAAGACTGCCCATGCCCATTGTATCATTATAATCATGTATGTAATAATAATAGGCATCTATGGTTCCAGTTCTCAGAGTGCAGATGTAATACTTGTTTTTATGTTTGTTAGGCTACCCTGAGACACAGCATGAGCAGTGGTTAAAAAAACTATACGCTTGGTTGGGTTGACATGTCTTGAAGGAAGCACGTATTAGCCTTGACCCTGCCCAATTTAGCGCTGTTGTATGATGAGGTAGAGCTGGTCAGTGGTGGGAATTGGCGGGTAACCTTTGTGTGTTTTCCAGCTCGCTCCTGAGACGAAGGCTGTAATTCACTGGATTATGGACATCCCATTTGTCCTGTCAGCCAACCTCCATGGAGGAGATGTGGTGGCCAATTACCCATATGATGAAACCCGAAGTGGTGCGAGCACACACACACACACACACACACACACACTTAGAGCTTCCATACTCAAGGTTGTTTGTATAGATGTCTAGAGGTCTATAACTCTTGTGTTGTGTAGAACCCCTGCTGGGAAATCCAGCTTAGTCTTACCAGCTGCCAAAACACCCATTAAAAAGGTTCAACTTGTAGACCAGCTTCAGGATTATCTGAAACCAGAAACCAGATTCTATATTACGGCTATTTACATTATATCATACTACAGATGTGTTAAGAAAATAGCACAACAATAACGCAGGTTAAAAAACTTAAACATTTAGCTTGAAGCTAGAAAAAAGACATTACCAGTCAACAAAGTTGGTTGGCCAAGCCTGGTGGACCGAGCCGGATTCTCCAGTAGGCAGCAGGAACAGGAAGTAATGCTTAAATGTATAATTTACATTCATTTTTACATTAAAGTCTAAGGCAGCACGGTAGTGTAGCGGTTAGCATGTTCCCCTCACAGCAAGAAGGTCAAGGCTTCAATTCCTGGGCTTGGCGAGGGCGTTTCTGTGTGGAGTTTGTTCTCTTGGTGCTTGTATGGGTTTCCTCCAATACTCCAGTTTCCTCCCACAGTCCAAAGACATACATATTAGGCTAACTGGCTGTTCTAAATTGCCCCTAGGTGTGAGTGTGAACGGTTGTGTATGTGTTGCCCTGCGATGGACTGGTTCACGGTGTATCCTGCCCTCGCCCAGGATTGGCTGAGATAGGCTTCAGCTTCCTGCTTCCTGATTATAACCTATGCTGATTAATTTTATGCTAAATTATATTTTATAACAAAGATGCTACTTAAATTACAAATCATCGCAATTTTCCAAAAAGTACTAACGTTAGTCAACATAGCTAGCCAGGTAGCTGATTTTATTACTAACCCAAATTTGTCATGACAGGTATAAAATATCAGTAGAATGTTTAGTAGATGAATAAAAGTTAACTATGTGGCTACCTGTTAGTAAACTTGCTTGTATTTTTTCACGAGGTGTTTTGTACAGTAGTTACTATTTCGCTTTATTTTAATAACTGATTAATGTCTGCTAGTTTAGCTAGTTTAACTATTTCAGTCCACAGATTTTGTTGATATTTTGTGTGTTTTTACATGTTAGGTATAACAGGAACACGTTATTCTGTTAACAAATTTGCCTGTAAGTAAATGTTTAAGAATCTTTTTTGAGTTTTAGATGATAACAGGGATGTGACCAGGCAGCTAAGTACAATCTCTCTGAAAGAACACTTCAAACACTTCTCCATCACCATCAACCAGATAAACACACGTGGCCTTCTTAAGTATTTCCTTTCCGAGCTCCACAAAACAGCACCTGTTTAACAGTCATGTTTATGAGCCTGAGTTAAAGAAAATAAACACAATTGTTAAAAGCGGGCAGCAGCATGGAAAGACCAACTAAAATGAGGAGCAGATGAAGCAGCAGGTGGAATGTGTGGATATTTTCAGTGCATAATGCAGTATTTATCACTTACATATCGCTACACCTCTTTCTGCTTCTCAGGATCTACTCACGAGTACAGTGCCAGCCCTGATGACTTGGTGTTTAAGAGCTTGGCAAAAGCGTACTCCAGCTTCAACCCAGTGATGTCAGACCCTAATCGAGCACCATGCCGCAAAAATGACGATGATTCCAGTTTCAAAGAAGGCATCACTAATGGTGGCGCATGGTACAGTGTGCCTGGAGGTATATGACAACAAAATATTTTATAAATTATTTATAGTTGATTTATACATTATTGAACTTTTTGGAGCATTTATGGCATGTTGCATTAGCTGACTCTGCCATCTAGAGATGAGACCGCTCTGTTTAAATTTAACTTGAAAAAAGTTTCCAGAAAAATTGAGACAAATTCCACCCATTCCTATAGAGTTATCAATACCACCCATCCCACCAACTCCTGGCAGAAGGTTTGACTTATTTTACCCAGTCCTGCAGGAATTTCCCACCCAACCAAACCAATCCCCCCAATTCGAAAGAAGTTTTGACAGATACCACCCATTTTTAGAAAAATTCCTCCTCCTCCTACACACAGTCAAACCAATCCGATTTACTTTTACTGACAATTGAACCAATCCCTCCCCCTCCAACAGACAGTTAAACCAATCCCACCCACTACTACAGACAGTTAAACCAATCCCATCCACTCCTACAGACAGTTCAACCAATCCCATCCACTCCTACAGACAGTTCAACCAATCCCATCCA
>JBCNYH010000011.1:6591673-6606526 GCA_039654325.1 Tandanus tandanus | reverse complement strand
ACACACACACACACACACACACACACACACACACACACACACACACACACACACACACACACACACACATATTAAGCTGAATAAATGTTGAATAATAAATCAGAAGATGAATGAAAGGATGTGAGAAACGTTTAAATGAGACATGATGTCATATCTTCTCGTTCCAGGATCCAAAGCGCGGATATTACCTCGCTCAGATTAAATAACAAAGCCCCGGCCGATAACACTGACGTTATAATTCCACGCTGTCTCCAATCATTTCATTCTAACGCAGATTACACAAAGAGCTCCCTGCGCTCGCCGTTCCTAAATCCCAGATCATGACTGTCACACGGCCGTGTTCTCTCGCTCAGCTGTAAAGATGTAAAGTTCCACTCAGTAGCATTTCGTTAACCCCAGGGTTTTTCAGGATTCACTTACTCTACTGAACCGCTTATTCCCTTTAGGTCATGGGGAGGCTGGAGCCTATCTCAGCCGGCTGTGTGCCAAGGCAGGGCACACCCTGAACAGCTCCCCAACACAGCCGTTCACACTCAGACTCACACCAGACAGTTAGCGTGATGTGCAATTCCACGGACTGTTGGAGGAAACTGGAGTACCTGGAGGAAACCCGCACAAGCAAGGGGAGAACATGCAGACTCCACAGAGAAATGCCTCACTGAGCCCGGGATCTTATTGCTGTAAGGCGGACGTGCTAACCACTACGCCGCTGTGCTGCCCCTTTTTCAGTACTCAGTATTCTGAATTTATGATTACTGTGGGAACTCCACACACTACATCATTTAGAAAGCTTGGCAAGGGGAAGGGAAGGAGGGAGGGGGCATGTGATTAGATTGCCTTAACATTTCCCCCCCCTTAAAAATACACTGATGTAGAGAAGAACTAAACAGTCGACTGTACATCAGCACAGGCCTGGCAAGGTTCGGGATGATTTTAACCAACAGATGGAGCTTTAAATCATTTCCAACTCACAAACTGGCCGTAATTTTGTCAGCGTTGTGACCAGCAATGATGTGTTTCATCACAGCACCATCCTATCATTTAGTTTACAACTGAAAACACACTTTAGAACATTAGAACAGTGTTGTCTCAGAATGTTGTCTAGAGGAAATTTCTCTCAGATTGGTGCGCCAGTGCAGAGCTCTGTCGGCCGCTTGCACTGTCAGGACACCCCGAATCACACGATCGATCTCTTTTGGCCAAAATGTTATTCAGTATAACCTTTCTAGTATTTTTTGATCTTAATCACATTTTTTTGATTGTTGAAGCGACCGCTGCGCAAGTATATAATAAAAAAGGTATAAACCAAGGCACAAATGTGGACATCGGAGACACCCAGGCTTGTGGTGCCGCCTCAGTTTGTTTAAGCTGCACGCTTGCAGTGTTCTCACAGCTAGATGTTACCTCAGCGTTTTCTGAAGGCTGCTTCAGCACTTCCACTGATTTCCGCTTTATACAGGTGTATGGATTTGTGCATTCTTTATTCGTCTATAGATCGCTTGGACCTCGTAACATCGATAGGTCATTCCGAGTGGATCACAGTCATCAAATGCTCGCTCGCTGCAAGCAGTGAAGCGAAGGTCATCCATGTGGAGAAAGAGCTACATAAGGAGCTATGCTTAGGTTTTGGGTTTTGTAATAGAGGGTATTATCCAGTGTCTAATGAGAAGAGTTCCAAGAGCCAAAGAACGCTGATACCCATCAAATACAGAGCGGCGTTAGAGACTGGGGAAGGGTATTGTGCGAGAGCAGAGAATGAAGAATGAACACACACACACACACACATGGGTGTGCACCCATTTCAATTTAATTGAAACACAATCCTTGCATTGTTTTTCTTTTACGTTCTTATTGTTAAGCATCAGGGTTAAGTGCCGCTTTGTCTCTCTTACACATTATGTTCTCTATCACTGGCATCTGTACGATCTCCTCAGCGACAATCTAAATAAAGAATGGCGTACGACATGCCGGGCGTGACTGAGAATAAGCTAGGGCACGGCGTACTGGGAATTAGGCTTGCGTCAGAAGAGGAAATTGGGATCGTTCTTGGAGAGTAAATGACTTTAAAAGTGATGCAACCTTAACTAACTCTTTGTGGGAGACATAAATGACACAACCACCACGCGTTTCCCGTTAGGACCGGTGTTAGAGTTAACACCAATGCAGATTTGCTTCAGAAGTGATGCATCGCCGTCTGTGTTTTTATCATTAATATTCATTCGGATATTAGTGTGGTGTAGTGGTTAGCTTATCCGCCTTACAGCAAGAAGGTCCTGAGTTCAAGTCCCGGACTCAGCGAGGGCGTTTCTATGTAGAGTTTGTAGCTCTCCCTAACTGACTGTTCCAGATTGGCCATTGGTGTGAGTGTGAATGTTTGTGTGTGATGGACTGGCAAGCTGTTCTGGGTGCACCCCGCCTTCGCCCAGTGTCAGCTGAGATAGGCTCCAGCCTCCCCGCAACTCTAATAGGATTAAACGGCTCGGCAAATGATTGAGTGATATGATGAAAACTACGCACACCTCCCGTCCTAAAGAGTACCAAATTCCAGCACGCTAATGATGCACATGTGTATATGTTTTTTCCCCCTAACACTTTTTCCCCTCTGTCTTTCTCTTTCCAGCTGTGTTTTGGGGAGATATCGCCTTGGATGAGGAAGACCTGAAAATGTTTCAGGTCGACAGGACGATTGACCTGGCTCGACATCGTCACATGAGGCAAGGCCACACGTCGGGTAAGATTCAGCCACACCCTCTCACATGCTGGTCTGTGTCTTAATCTCGTACAGCGCAGAGAGCGACGCTGAGCAATAGGAAGGGTGTTTGCATGTTTTAGACTCATGCACAGGGTACAACATTTCGAGTGAGGAGTGCAGAAGATATGAAAAGATTAGCGATAGCGATGATAAAATGATTGATGTTGAGTACGGGTTTGGAGGAGTTGGAATCAGTGGACATGTTTTAGGTGCTGCAGAGTGTCTATGTACATGTGTTTGTATATGTGTGTGTGTGTGTGTGTGTGTGTGTGTGTATGCGCATATCCCTAACCTCAGCCTTTTCCTGCACCTCCGACTCGGCCAGTTTTGTTTGTTCCTGATTTTCCTGTCCACTTCGTCATTCCACACACACAGAAAGAGAGAGAGAGAGAGAGAGAGAGAGAGAGAGAGAGAGATGAAGAGTGTGTATGAGAGAGGAAAGAAGGAAGGAATGAATAAGAGATGTAAAGCAGATGATGGAGGGATGACAATGAGACAGCTTATAAGAGAAATAATAATGTTAAGATGGGAAGGTGAAGGAGGGGTGAAGACTGTAAACACACACACACACACACACACACACACACACACACACACACACACACACACACACACACAAACGTTGTGGAAAAAATGTCACACCTTCTTATCACACATAGGCAGGAAAGGCTGCATTCATAACCTTCATCCAGCACTGTAATAAAACCACATTATTATATAACAGGATGACTTTCAATGTTATAACACCTGACATAGTGTACAACACAACACGTGTTTTTATTTCTTGTCTGTCTCCATCAGGTGGAGCAGAAGAGCACGACTCCACTAAAAAGCGAGGGCAGCTATACCTCCTGCTAGAGAGAATACGACGACTCGGTCTCGGTAAGTTTATTTGTATGTTCATGTTGCCATCTCTCTCTCTCATGCTCTAGCTCTCTCTCCCTCACGTTCTCTCCCCCCCCCCTCTCTCTCACACACACTCTCTTTCTTTCTCTCTCTCGTGCTCTCTCTCCCTCTCCCTCTCTTACTTTCTTGCTCTCTCTTTCTCTCTTTCTCTCTTACACTCCCTCTATCTCTCTCGCACTCTCACACTCTCTCTCTCGCTCTCTTTCTCTCTCTATTTCTCATGCTCTCGTGCCTTTTCTCTTTCCCTCTCTTCCTCTCTTTCTCTCTCATGCTCTCTCTCTCTCTCCCCCTCTCCCTCTCCTTCTCTCTCTCGCTCTCTCTCCCTCTCTTTCTCTCTCGTTCTCTCTCGTGCTCTCTCTCTGTCTTCTGCTCTCTCTCTCTCTCTCTCTCTCTCTCTCTCTCTCTCTCTCTCTCTCTCTCTATCTAGCTTGTGCGCTCAATCGCTCGTTCTATCTCTTTCTCTCTCTCACTCTCTCTCTTTCTCTCTCACTCTCTTTCTCTCTCTCATTTTCTCTCTCTTGTTCTCTCAAGCTCGCTTTCTTGACCTTTCCTGAGTCAACCCTGGGGCGTATTCATAGTTTGAGGTGTTTGATTTTAATATCTGCTGATCCCTTCATAATCTTCATAACCCACTCCCGTGGCATTTCAGCACAGAGTCATCGCTAGCACAGGATCAGGACAGGTTGTCCACTCTCGCTCTCTACTATGGATATGACAGAGGACGCCAGCATGCTACTGCGGCAGCACAGTGGTGTAGTGGTTAGCTCGTCCTGCTTCAAAGCAAGAGGGTCCCAGGTTCGAGTCCCAGGGGAGACGAGGGTGTTTCTGTGTGGCGTTTGCATGTTCTCTCTGTGATTGCGTGGGTTTCCTCCGGGTACTCCGGTTTCCTCCCACAGTCCAAAGGCATGCACTTTATGTTAACTGGCTGTTCTAAATTGACCCTAGGTGTAAATGTGAGTGGGAATGGTTGTGTGTGTTTGTGTGTGTTGGCCCTGAGATGATCTGGTGAGCTGTTCAGGGTGTACCCCGCCCTCACCCACTGTCAACTGAGATAGGCTCCAGCCTCCCTGTGACAATAGTAGGATTAATCGGTTCAGCGAGTGAGTAAGATACACTACTGTTATCAAGCCTTACGTTAATTTATTGAATTTTACACAGAAGCAACTAAATAAATCAAAATGTGTCCCAAGCAAGTCCCACACACAGTGATGTAACTAAAGTGTTGAGGTTGAACTCCTTGCCATTTTTACTTACATGGGATAGTGGTAGAGTGGATTTTAAAACCTAACGTCAAAAGATGTAACAATGCGCTTATTACTTTGTGCAGAGCTGTCTAAGAACTCGAGTAAGGAACAGAGCTCACGAGCTGGCTCAGTGGGCAGTGTGGAAAGACAGAGAAGGGTGAGAGGAGGTAAATCTCGTGTCCCACGAGCTGCTACTTCCAGAGCAGAGCGAATCTGGCCTGGGGGTGTCATCCCTTATGTTATAACAGGCAACTTCACTGGTGAGTAAGCCGTCTCTGTGTGTTTGTGTGTATGGGTGTACACCTGTTTCTGCTTTTGCTTGTACTGGGTGTTTTCAGCCAATCAGATCAGAGCAGGAAGACTAAATAGACTAAGCTGTAATTAAATTTGATTCAGAAGTGCACTTTTTTTAATGCATAAATCAATATACAGGATATTCGAATACTCAGAAGACATTTAATAGTTGTCAAACGTTACCTGGATGACAACTGTATGGTATCCCATAATTCAATTGGAGCCTCTGAATAAGAGATGAAGGAAATAATAGAGAAGGACGATATAGCAAATATCTAGCACTAGCTTAGCTAATGCTATAAACTTCTGGGTCAAAGGACAGGTAAGATGGCGGCGGAGTAGTCATAGAACGTACTACAAGGATGGCCAAGTAGAAAGTACTTTACCAATGTTAGTACGGGATGTACTCAGTATGCCACCAAGCTGTTATCTGATTGGTTAGAAGGATAATGTGGTATAAATCCTTGGCACACATCGTAGTATATATAATATATAATATTTATTCGTCAGCATCACCTCAGGTGTTTAATTCCAAACATTGTCATAATCATTGGATCAAATATGTATTGAAGGATTATTTTCAGCTTTATTGTTGCATGAATCTGTGTGTGTGTGTGTGTGTGAGAGAGAGAGAGAAATGTTCATGCGCACAGAGGTGTCTATGATTGTTAAATTGTGGTATTTAATACTTATATGAAAACAATATGGTGTTATATTTTGTGTGTGTTGGTGCATTTCTCAGGCAGTCAAAGAGCGATGTTCAAGCAGGCCATGAGACACTGGGAGAAACAGACCTGTGTGACCTTTGTTGAGAAAACCGACGAGGAGAGCTACATCGTCTTCACGTACCGGCCCTGCGGGTGAGACCTCGTGTATGAGTGTGTCTTCATGCATGCCTGCATAAATCATTAGATAATACGCTGCAGTGTAACACGATATAGCACGTTCTACAGCCTAAGGCAGAGTACACAAGCAAATCATTTGTCAAGTGCTTTCCTCTGGGACTTATTTCAAAGCGTTGGAGTGCTGGATGATTTTGGAGTCGGCACGCTCTGACGATTTGATTGGCTTCCGCGTGACAAGTAAATGACACCATGATTTGGAAGCACTTTTAAACTTTTGAACCTTCCATCCATCCATTTACCGAACTGCTTAATCCTATTGGGATCACATGGAGGCTGAAGCCTATCTCAGCCGACTCTGAGACTCAAGCTAGCCAGTCCATCGCAGGGCAACACACACATGTAAGCATTCACACTCACACCTAGGAGCTATTTGGTATAGCCAAATACGCTAATGTGCATGAGTTTGGACTGTGGGAGGAAACCAGAGTAACAAGAGGAAACCCACTCAAGCACGGGGAGAACATGCATACTCCACACAGAAACATCCTCGCTGAGCCCGGGACTCGAACCCAGGACCTTCTTGCTGTGAGGCGGACGTGCTAACCAATACATCACCATGCATCCCCGGAAAGAAAATTCATAAAAAGGAAAAAAGAGATTTAAAATGAAGGATGTATGTGCAGAAATTAATATATAGTGTATATACTGTAGGTTTGGGATAACTGGATGCTCAAATGTTTGATATATTTTAAAGAAGTAGCACAGATGAGACACACACACACACACACACACACACACACACACACACACACACACACACACACGCACGCACGCACACACACACACACTTTTACTCTCTTACTCATTCACCTCTCATTGTTTTATGGGCATCCTGTAGTGTATGTGCTTTTAAAACAAAGCAGTGTGTGTGTGTGTGTGTGTGTGTGTGTGTGTGTGTGTCATAGGAGACGACTTTACTACAGTCAGCTCACTTTTCCTTCCTGCCTCGTTACCACGCTGAGCAGGCCGGCCATTGTTCTGTGGAATGGCATCTAAAGAGCCGGCGTGATAATGAGCGCGAGAAAGCAAGAGGAAAAATAACGAGAGTTACAAAAACAGCATTGTATAAATTCATACCCGTCCATCACGGCTCATATGAACTGCTACTCTCTATAATAATATACAGTCTGTAAAACCTGTACCGCATCCCATTCATGCAATTATCCAATCAGCCAATCAGGTGTGAGGAACCATGTGCAGTGCATAAAATCCTGCAGATACAGAGCGAGAGCTTTGATTGGAATTTAAATTGAAAGGTTTTTTTTGCCCTCTATGTTTTGGCGAAAATGTAATCCTTCTTGGCAGCTCGCTTTCAGAAAGTATATCTTATCATCCCCAGATTTGTGTGATAGTGTCTGTTGGAATGAGAAAACATTTAAAACTGGGAGTAGCCTGGGAAAAAAAAGGATCAGAAACATAAAATAATTTTCCAAAAGCTCGATATTGAACACTGCAAGAAGGTGAAACCGATACAGACAGGTGCCAGTACCAGCACCTGTTCATGTAAACACACCCGCCGTCTGCAGTGCACTTCAGTGTGTGCTGGCTGTTGTGTATGAATGATGGGGCACCGATAGTGCCAGTGACTTCTATACGTATGCAAATTCTTTGGATGACGGTGTCTGTGTGTCTGGAGGTGTGTGAGTGTACAATTCTTCTTAGTCATGATGAAGATACTGTTTAGCTTGTGTGTGTGTGTGTGTGTGTGTGTGAGTGTGTGTGTATGCATGCTGCACTATCATTGGCAGTGAAATAAGGGCTTTAGGTGTTCTAATCCACAATATAAATAGAGCCCTGACTGAGATTACGACCGTGTGTATGCGCGTGTGTCCTAACCATGCGTAAGTACTGACTTCCAAGGTTTCACGCTATTGCTTGAGCTTTGACTTTACTGTCCTGACCCTTCTCTGCAATATCGTGCAGAATCTCTTTGTACATAATTCACAGTGTTGTGGTCCCTGCACTGCCATCCTAAGAGCGAAAAAATTTGTTTCGTTAGTATAAAAGTATAGCACAGTATAGCACTGAGAGTATGTAAATGTGGAGGCTTGTGGTCCTGACTGTGGGCAGCACAGTGTAGTGGTTAGCACGTCTGCTTCCACAGCAGGAAGGTCCTGGGTTTGAGTCCTGGGCTCGTCGAGGGCGTTTCTGTGTGGAGTTTGCATGTCCTCCGTCATTGTACTCCGGTTTCATCCAACAATCCAAAGACATGCACATTAGGCTAATTGGCTGTAACTAGGTGTGAGTGTGAATGGTTGTGTGTGTTGGCTCTGCGATGGTCTGGCAAGCTGTTCAGGGTGTACCCTGCCCTTGCTCAGTATTGGCTGAGATAGGCACCAGCCTCCCAGTGACCCTAATAGGATTAGATAAGCAGTTTGGCAAAGGAGTAAGTGAGTGAGAGTGGTCTTGACTATGCAGAATAAAGCTGAAAACAAGACGAACAAGAACAAGAAACATAGGAAGTGCCAAGCGCAGGGCCAGGGACAGAAACCAGGACTGAGTCTCAGGCTGAGGCAATCACTAGAAAAGGAACAGGGGGTTAATGAGGGGAGGAACTGTGAGCAACACTCGAAAGGGAAGAAGACCTGTGAAGAGTACAGAGAAGGAAACAGGTCTTGTGAGCAACACCAGAGAGGGTACGGGAACTGTGAAGAACATTGGGAAGGGACCAGGACTTGTGAGTAAGACTGGGGAGGAAACAGGACCTCTGAGGAACATTGTAGTGGGAACAGGACCTTTGAGGAACACTGGGAAGAGAACAGGATCTGTGAGTAATAATAAAACGGAAAGAGGGTCAGTTAGACACTGGGAAGGGAACAGGACCTTTAAGGAATTTTGGGGGAGGGAACAGGACTTGCGAGCAACTTTGGGAAGGATACAGGACCTGTGAGCAACAGTAGGGAGGAAACGCAACCAGTTATGAACACTGAAATACCTGATGGAAAGGTTAATAAAATAATATGGTGATTAATTCATAAAACAAACAGCCTGACTATGGGGCATATGGGGTATCCCCAAGCTCCATGTCATGTGGCTGACATGGAGCTTGGGGAAGGTTTGTACTTGGTATCTGTCTCTTGATCTGGGAAAGGATCACTGAAAGGAGCAGGGATAGATTTAGCTCTTATGGGCAAGGGAACCAGAGCAGCACATCTGCTTCACAGCAGGAATGTCCCAGGCTTGGCGAGGGCATTTCTGTATGGAGTTTGCATGTTATCCCTGTGCTTCCGTGGGTTTCCTCCAGCTACTCTGGTTTGCTCCCACAGTCCAAAGACATACATATTAAGCTGAGGGTAAATGGTTGTGTGTGTGTTGGCCCTGTGATGAACTGGCGAACTGTTCAGGGTGTACCATGTCTTCGCCCAGTGTTGGCTGAGATAGACTCCAGCTTTCACACAAAACTAGTAGGATAAAGTGGTTCAGAAGATGGGTGAGATGAGTGAGTGAATGGGCAAGGGAACTATCAAGAACCAAGGAGACCAATATGGAAATATAATCAGAGACTGACATGTACAGGGTGTCTCGCAACATCATTGTGCTAGACCATGGCTGGAAACATTCATGGACTAAACCAGAAGCGTGAGCAGGAGCCCATGGTAAATGTTTTGAGACCACAGCTAGTGGGAACGGCAAACTCATCTGTACATTTAGTCTGCTATCAAGGACAACCTGCAGCTGGATGAATGCAGGACTGTAGGACCAGTTCACACCACAAGACACCCTTCATTACCAGCCTTTAATAACATGTCTAAAGCTTTCTCGGGCTACTCAGCTCAGCTCGGGCTGAGCGGGCTACTCAGCCAGCCTGGATTCACTTGCTGAGCCAGCAGGTTGACATACACCAGCATCTGAATCAGCAGGGTAGATTAAAGAGTAGCTGTATTGGTCATCCTTAAAGTATAATTAGTGCGTATGTAATATGTTTAATGATACAGACACTTATTTTAACATAAATTACCATAAAAAGTATAAAACTGGATCATTGTATGCCCTGTATTACTAGCAGAGGCTGAACCTATGGTCAGCAGTCGTTCTTTTTTCCCCCCAGAAGTGATGTGAGCACGTTGGTCCGTTTTGTCCAGCACAAGTAAACAAGCAGATCTTATCAGCGAGTGACATTTTAGATCATAAAAAAAACCTGTTCAAGAAGCAACTATGGTAGCAATTTGGAGGAAATGGGTATAAATGGTTACCTATTTAAAACAGAGAAGGAGGAGCCTTGTGGAGACAGTGAGACGTCACATTCTAGTGACTCTGAGGATGAGAATTCTGCCAGAGATGAGTGTGACAGTAAATCAAATCCAAAATGGCTTATGCAGCTAACGTTTGCTGACTTGGCTTTCCTGTTGTCAGTTGGTTTAGGATCAAAAAGAAATGTTTTCCACGATTTCTGCGCTTGTTGTTTGTGCATCTCAGCACTGAACGATAATGTGTTATGCATAACACATTAGCCAGCCAATCCAACGAGTTCACTTCACTACCAGGCTGGAACAGCCAATCAGAAAGTCAACATATCTCTGAGCATGTCTAGAGTCGTAGCACTCACGTGCACTTTAAAACTGGGCATGGACTGATGTTGCTGGAAGGAACCGCTGATGTTCTATGAGATTGTTTTAAATAGCTAATAACACTAATTCACCACAGGTAAACTTTAAAGCACTTAAAAGCCAATAACTAGAAACAATCTTTTCTACTGGATTCCCTAAGATCCTGCCTAATGTGGTCAAAACAAAGCATCACACATACTCACCTGGATAATAATCTGAAAAGTTATGGGACACCAAGTGACATATTCTGTGGAAGAATTGATTTATTCATTTGTTTGTATTTTTTTTTAGCCCACGGATTGTTTTTCTCTCACAGAAACAGTTCGGATTATAATAATAATAATAATCTGCTCTGTGGACTTGAACTGGCAGAACTATGATTACAACATTGCCAAGACATCTAAATTACCCAGAAGGTGCCAAATATTGTAGCCCTTTTAATACTGGGTTATGAACTGACACACAAACACCCAGCCACACACACACACACACACACACACACACACACACACACACACACACACACACACGTGTGCTTTTATACACATATACATTGTATGATGTGTTATTACAGGGTGTCACAAGTGCTATGACTGTGAGTGATGCTCTAATGTAACAGTAACCAAGTATGATAATTCATCTGTGTGTGTGTGTGTGTGTGTGTGTGTGTGTGTGTGTGTGTGTGTGTTGTGTTTGCTTGTGTGTGTGTGTGTGTGTGTGTGTGTGTGTAATGTACTATTATGTACTACTATTACATATACTGCATGTATGGTGCATTTGATTGATAATTTTATTATAATTGCATGCCAAAAGTGTTTTAAAATGTCTTTAGGATGCTTTAAATATCGACTTGTATTGATCTACCTGGATGCATTGCTTAACTGCATTATTTCTACAGGAAGTCTGTGTCCGGTCAAAGCCTGTGTCTGAACGACTTAAAGACAGACTTTTAACTTAAATAAATAAATAAATTAATAATTTCTTTATTGTCCATCCTTCTATCACAGATGCTGTTCCTATGTGGGTCGCCGTGGTAACGGGCCCCAGGCCATCTCCATCGGGAAAAACTGTGACAAGTTTGGCATCGTGGTTCACGAGCTGGGTCATGTGATCGGATTCTGGCATGAGCACACCCGACCCGATCGCGACGATCATGTGACCATAATCCGTGACAACATTCAGCCTGGTAACTCCATACGCGCGTGTTATTGCTTTTCTTTCTGCTCTTAATGAAGAGGGTAATATAATCCTTTAACCAGAACATGTCTCGGTGTGTGTGTGTGTGTGTGTGTGTGTGTGTGTGTGTGTGTGTGTGTGTGTGTGTTCGTTAATCTACAGGTCAGGAATATAACTTTCTGAAGATGGAGCCGGGTGAGGTGAACTCTCTCGGTGAGCCGTATGACTTTGACAGCATCATGCATTACGCCAGAAACACTTTTTCCAGGTGAGACGTATACCCACTTCCTTACCTGTCAGGATCATTGTCTGTTTTGAAACATGCAGATTCAGTATTCAGGAATCTCTCTGTCTTGTAGGGGAATGTTTTTGGACACCATCCTCCCCTCTCGGGATGAGAACGGCGTCCGGCCTGCGATCGGGCAGAGAACCAGGCTCAGCAAAGGAGATGTTTCACAAGCCAAGAAACTCTACCGCTGTCCAGGTAATCTACTGCATGTGTGTGTGTGTGTGTGTGTGTGTGTGTGTGTGTGTGTATATGAGTGTGGGCATGCACAAGACTTAGGTCATGTGCCTTTTAGCTCTGTGCCAGAGAGTCATCCAAAGCAAACAATATGCTGAGGAATAGAGAGATGAGGATTGGAGTAGTAGATGAGTAATAGTATGAGTTAAATGTTGAGTGATGGGATGATGATCTCATTCTATTGGCACTACATAAAAATAAATATCAATAGATATAAATATCTTTCTACAACAACAGCAATGACACTCAGTTCGGGCAGTAATTCAGATCACAGGGTTTTATCGGGGGCGGCCCGGTGGTGAAGTGGTTAGCACGTCCGCCTCACAGCAAGAAGGTCCTGGGTTGAAGTCCTGGGCTCGGGTGTTTCTGTGTGGAGTTTGTATGTCCTCCCTGTACTTGCATGAGTTTGTTTGAAATTGCCCCTAGGTGTGAGTGTGAATGGTTGTATGTGTTTGTGTTTTGGTCCTGTGATGGTCTGCTGAGCTCTTCACAGTGTACCCCGCCTTCACCCAGTGTTGGCTGAGATAGGCTCCAGCCTCCCAGGCTGTTAAGCACCCTGAGCGTCAGACCATCGCAGGGCCAACACACACAAAACCATTTACATACACATTAACACAAACACACACACACTCACACTTATGGGCAATTTGAAGCAACCAATTAGTCGTTTACAATGTACATGTCTTTGGACCATGGGAGGAAACCGGTGTACCCCGAGAAAACCCACACAAGCACTGGGAGAACATGCAAACTCCACACAGAAATGCCCAACTCCAGGACTCGAACCCAGAACCTTTTTGCCGTGAGGCGGATGTGCTAATCACTACTCCAACGTCCCGCCTGAAGTGGTGGATATCACTGAACAGTATATATAATATATGGATATCTTCTATTATCCCGCGATCACAAACCAGTGCAGTATATGCTGAATATTATTATGCTGAACTGTTTGTGACTGAATGATTTTTTTTGTGTGTGTGTGTGTGTGTGTGTGTGTGTGTGTGTGTGTGTGTGTGTGTGTGTGTGTGTGTGCATGCATGGTCAATGTTTCATTATTCATTATATTCAGAAACAAAGCAGCTGATTTGTACATGTTCTCGGTTCATGTCCCTCTGTGAGTGATGTATTGTGTGAGGTGACACTAATTACTACACAAAACTCTATCTCTCACTCTCTGTCTCTAGCTCTCTCACTTGCGCTCTTTCTTTTTCTCGCTCTCCCTCTCTCAAGCAAGAGCTGATTAATTTAACGATGAGCGAACCGTAGTTAGGCATTCCTCTTACCCTCATGGCCTGATTGCAGGACATGAAGCTAAACGGTCCAGTTCAAACTTGCACTTTAATTACGATGATGTCAATGGAGCACCAGAGTCCACACACATGTGCTTACTATTATTTTCACCACCAGCAGCAGTTTATGGAGATGCAGTGGTTGATTTTGCCTTTACTCATTTGATTTTTGTTTGTGCATCCGATTCACTACCCTACTTATTAAGGTTTCCTTATTGGTTGAAGCTACTCCTTTATGTCGTGTGTGTGTGTGTGTGTGTGTGTGTGTGTGTGTGTGTGTGTGTGTAAAAAGAGCAGACAAATAAACTATTATCTAATAACATCTAGGACTGTTGTCAGAGTTGCTGTTATATGCAGAAAATGAATCAAAACTTTCTGACCAATCAGAATTGAGATTGACAGGATCACTTTTTTGGGGTAAAGGTAGAGCACGTCCACCTCACAACAAAAAGGTCCTAGGTTCGAGTCATGGACTCGGGTGTTTCTGTCTGGAGTTTGCATGTTCTCCCTGTGCCTGCGTGGGTTTCCTCCATGTACTCCGGTTTCCTCCCACAGTCCAAAAGCATTCACATTAGGTTAATTGGCTGTTTCAAATTGCCCCCAAATATGAGTGTGAGTGTGAATGGTTGTGTTTGTGTTGCCCTGCGCTGATCTGGCGAACTGTTCAGGGTGTACCCCTCCTTTGCCCAGTGTCAGCTGAGACAGGCTCCAGCCTCCACATGACCCTAATAGTAGGATGAAGGGGTTCGGTGAGTGAGTGAGAGTTAGGGAGCGTATCATATTTTTGTGTATTGTGAAACATTATATTGTATAAATCTAGTAAGATATTTGTCTCCTAGGATGCGGTGAGACGCTACAAGATTCAGCAGGCAACTTTTCATCTCCTGGTTACCCGAACGGATACCCTTCATACACACATTGCGTCTGGAGGATCTCAGTCACACCCGGGGAGAAGGTAACGCACAACTCTGCAATAAAAAACACTTTGTAGTGTCTTCATAATGAATATATCAGTTTTAATCCTTTACAAATCATTCAGATAGTCCTGAACTTCACCACCATGGACCTCTACAAGAGTAGTCTGTGCTGGTACGACTACATCGAGGTGCGGGATGGGTACTGGAGGAAAGCTCCTCTTCTAGGTACACACACACACACACACACACACACACACACACACACACACACACACACACACACACACACACACACACACA
>JBCNYH010000011.1:6575217-6585217 GCA_039654325.1 Tandanus tandanus | reverse complement strand
CTACATCTGCCCTCTCGGAACATTCCCTCAGAGGGAATTTTTTTTAACTGAACATCCAGCGCGAACCAGCTCGCCTTGTCTTCTGTGACGATTCTTCAGCAAATCGACTAATGACTAACGTGTAAGCTTCTACGAAAGGGTTTAATTTTGCAATGCTGAATAATACTTCACTTAAACTGCATATTTATGAATAAAATGACACACATTTCAAATTAAAGATTTATGAATAAAAACTGTCATAAAATAAAATCAATGTGTATAATTATATTAGTGTTTAATTAATGCACTGAATTACTTTAATGTTTATAAAAATATTACTATCAGTGTTTATATGTAACTTTTTTTTTGCTTAACCGTATTAATATATGCAACTTTTTTGTGTGAATGAATTATTATTTGTAATTATTGTTGATATATGGTATGTAAACAACAATTACAAATATTAATTTATGCACACAAAAAAAGTTGCATACATTAATACACTTAAGCAATTATTTTTAAATAAAAACACAAATAGTTCAAATATATAAAAGTTAATTCCTTAAAATAGTTATAACTTACCATACCACCAGAATTCATCAAACAGAATGCAAGTTTTACCACCAAACAAACCCCCCAACCCAATAGGGGGGGGGCAACTTTGCGACAAAGTACTTACACCGTGCGGTGTGCCCTCTATTGCCCTGTTGTACCATGCCTTCATAAAATCCTAGCTGGGACACTGCTTGTTCAGTGTTTGAGTTTAATACATGTTAAATGTTCATGTAAAAATCTCGGGTGTATTGTGAAACAGAAAATTTCAATAATCAAGTCCTTCTAAAAGGTTTTTTTCTTGTTTATTTATTCAAAAATCTAAGTTCCTAGCTTCAGTCACTTTACCTACATTTAGCTTTGAAAGCTTTTGGGCTTCGACGGTCACCTCAATTCTCTATTAAAAAAAACCTTGTACCCTACTTAGGTTTCCAAAATTTCTGATGAGAAACCGGGAGTTTTTTTTTATCTGTCCTTATATATGTATTTATGATTTGTCCATTCCTGACATTAAAAAAAAGCGGTTCATACAGCATTCACGTCTTCTCCTGTTTATTTTACAGTAACAGTCTCCTTCTCTTCCTCCTCCTGAATCCATTTTCTAACACGATGAATGGATGCATATTCCGGTTCTTTTCTTCTCATCTGTCTTTTTATTTCTGCCTTTGCTTTGACCAAATTATTTGGTTGAACAAAGAAGCCTTCAGCTAGAAATGGGCTAACTGGGCTTTTATTAAAAAGCATTTCATTTATTCCTACATATTCCTGTACAGGTGTTTTTCTGAATGGTCTGACCATCTGTCTGTCTGTCTGTCTGTCTCTCCGTCTGTCAGATAAGGACGAGTGCTCAAAGGATAACGGCGGATGCCAGCATGAGTGCATCAACATCATCGGCAGCTACGTGTGTCAGTGCCGCAATGGCTTTATACTGCACGAGAACAAGCATGACTGCAAAGAAGGTGCACACACACACACACACACATACTCACACACACACACACGGATGTCTTTCCCTCTCCAGGGGTGAAAATGTTAGTCTGACCCAGTTCCTTTGAGTCACGATAGGCTTCTTTTTAAGGGCAGGTTTGACCCACACACTAATGTATGATTCGATTAGTGACTAACTTCCCTTTTCTTTAACCAGAGGGTGGAGTGACTTCTTTTAATGTGGGGGTTTCAGCCTATTTTTGTTTTAAGACATAAGGCCGAAAAACCTTTCTGACTTGACTTCGGCTTGACTCAGTTTTCCCGAGGGAGAAACTCAGGTTACTCGAAGGCGGTTTCTCCTGCAGCCATTTAGCATTTATCGTTCCTGACTCTTCCCGAGAGGGGAAAGCCTGATGGGGCTTCAAAGGAAATACAAGTTCAGCTTAAAGGGAGATGGAGAAAACCAGCTCTTTTCTTAAAGGTGCATCTCAGGTGACGGTGAACTAAAGCACTGTCACCTGGGAACTGGGCCAGTGTTCAGACAACGTTCTTACACTAATCCTCTGCAGAAGAATTTATTTATTTATTTTTTGCAGACTCAGGAGTTTTCATGCTCAAACACATTCGATAAAACTTATTAGCATTTTCACCTCAATGTACTGTATTTACATGATTCCTTACATTCCACTGCTCTTCTGTGCCATTTCCCTGGTCCCATAGCGGAGTGTGAGCACAAGATCCACAGCCCCACCGGCACCATAAGTAGCCCCAACTGGCCTGATAAGTACCCCAGCAGGAAGGAGTGTACCTGGGACATCACTGCAACTCCAGGACACCGCGTCAAAATTGTGAGAACGCACACACTTCCACCCTAATCCTTCAGAGATCTGGTAAACCTACTCAGACCACGGCGTTCCAGAATGCTGCATTCTGATTGGTCGGAAAGGCGCTGATTCATTTTCTATGATAGCAGTGCAGACTGAGTTTATTATGAAGGGTTGTTTACTTCTGTGGACTGAAAATATACTTTTGCTTTGGTGAGAAAAATCAATCACATCGACAGCAATATTAGCATAAAGCCTAACTCACAACCCGCCATACGTGTTTTGGACATAAACACAGGTGTTTGGTAGCTCGCAGCCGTTTGGCAAAGAGTACTGGTCAAGTACCGGTTGTATACCTGACTTGTTGAAATTGCGTCGTTAGCCCATGAATAGTGTGTATCTGACGCTTGTGCTCAGTTCTTTTGAAGTGCATGCGACTTGCAATATGTGCGCCAGGAGTACGAGTCACACGTGATTAGCACATGATAATCATTCCCAACTTGATTCACTCCTGCCTCTCCTCAGCTCCTATTATCTGCCTATCGAGGTAAAACACCCTCAGTCTTTGTGGCGGTATGGCAACAGCCATCTTCTTCCTTTCTACAATGCTACACAATCTCCCCAATATATAGCTGGAATCTTGCCATTCGTGTCACGTACACGCACACCACACATAGGGGTAGAAAGTGAGAAGTACTTCTGTCTTGAGGCACTTCATCAGTACAATGACCGTGCATCAGACATGTGTCTTACTGTCATCACAGTACCCCTACTAGCTGTGCTCCTGACTTGGTGCAGGCGAACAAAAGGGGTACTGTATGCGTTCTTGATTTTTTGCAAGATCCATAGAATTTGCTTGTGCAGAACCAAAAGTCTCCACAGCCAGCCTGTGACATTCAACAGCGCTGAACACATGCAAATGATGTGCAAGTCTCGAGCATGGTTTTGCCAGATTTTTCCCCTGGACTGCATGTAATTGCACGTATGGTGGGTTGTGAGTTAGGCTTAACACACACACACACAGACACTCTTGTCAAACTTTCTCACACTTTCAAGCAAACCTGTGTGTTAATACTGTCTTATACTGACACGCGTGCACAGACACATCCCTCACACACATTCTGTACATCCCATCTCCTATGATATGCATCCCATATCCGTCCCATGCCTCCATCCAATAAATCATCATGGAAGCGAATCTATTACATTAATAAATGACACACTCCCAGAGCAGCTGCTTACTCTGGAAACTCTTCAGAATATACTGTAATTTACAATTTTAATATATTCATGTGTCAACGCACGAGATCCCTCTTTGATGGGGTGGGGGCAGTGGTGGGGTGTGTGTGCAGCAGGTTTGGGGGTCAGCGCAGGCTCCATCTGATCAGAGAGCTGTCAAGATGCTGGCTGTGTGTAGGTGACCTGTAATGGCTCGGGAAAGAGAGATTCACATGGGAGTGAACGATGCAAGTCAGGTCGCGGGGCGGCATGAATCAGTACGTGAAACATTTCCAAGCAGCTTTAGGCTCGTACACTCCCCGGTGAGTTTCAAAATTCCAGTGGAAGCCTTTAAACACGGATTTATTTTGATAGAGACATCAATTACCAACGCGCTGGGAGAATATCACTCAAAATTACTCTTCCTTTGATGACTTGATAAATTTGTAGCTTGCTTTACGAGTCGTTTCGTAAATTATAGCCATCTCTCATTCTGCTGGGATGCATGAATTTTGCGTACATGAATAGGAATGTTCAAGGGAAGAGAGTGTAGATGGAGAGAGACACTCATTACAATAGGTTAGAAGAAAGACATGAAGAAGGCTTCTCTTTAGATTTATGACGTGATGCAGACTGATGGTTCACTGATGGTTTTTCTCTATGTCTTCCTCTCTGTCCTCTGTAGTCGTTTAACGAGTTTGAGATCGAGCAGCACCAGGAATGTGCATACGATCACCTGGAGGCCTTTGATGGAGACTCGGACAAGGCGCCTATTTTGAGTCGGCTCTGTGGTAGCAAATTTCCTGAGCCACTGATTTCCACTGGCAGCAGGATTTACCTCCGATTCATCTCCGATGCCTCAGTGCAGCGCAAGGGCTTCCACGCTACACACTCCACAGGTCAGTGCATGTGTGTGTGAGTTCGTATAATAAAGTAGGGGATAAAATATATTTATATATATGTCATTATTTGATGAAGAAGCTAACCTACAGAGAGCCGGTTAAAAGAATCCATGTTATTGTGATTGCACTGTTATCTAAAGAAAATAAAAGCATCCAGATTCCCAGGTTATTAAATAGTAAGTGTAAGTGAAATTCACTGGACTCTTCCATGAGGTGTTAAAGAGTTTAACAGATTTTGTGTCCAGCAGCGGCCTCTACTGGCCAAAGTAGTACATGACATGCATGAATGGGATGAATTTGGTTAATTGAGAGGATTGACCAAAGATCTGTTCATCACTCTCACTCTTACTCATTTGCCGAACCGAATAATCCTATTAGGCTCACGTGGAGACTGGTGCCTATCTAAGCCGACACCGGGTGAAAGTTCACCAGACCATCACAGGGCAACACCCACACAACCATTCACACTCACACCTACAGGCTATTATTATAATTGCCTCATATGCATGTCTTTGGAGTGTGGGAGGAAACCGGAGCACCTGGAGGAAACCTGTGTTAGCTCAGGGAGAACATGCAAACTTTTTTTTGGGAGAACCCAAAACCTTTTTGCTGTGAGATGCCCTTTATTCATCTCATATGTGACATGAAGACTGCTTGAAATTGTGTTTATTTCTATTAATAAAGTGTAAGTTTATCCCCAGGTCTGAGCCTCCCCAGGGGTTGGGGGGTTGGATGTTATTGATGTAATCAAAGGGTGTTAACATTCTTAAATCAGGATTTACCAAACTGTTGGCAGCAGCCTAAGCAGTGAGGTCCAGTGAGATGCCTGAGCCACCTCAACTGGCTCCTCTCGACGCGGAGGAGCAGCAGTTCTACTCTGAGCTCCTCCCGGATGACAGAACTTCTCACCCTATCTCTAAGGGAGAGCCCTGCCACCCTGCGAAGAAAGCTCATTTCAGCCGCTTGTATTCGCGGTCTTGTTCTTTCGGTCACTACCCAAAGCTCGTGACCATAGGTGAGGGTAGGAACGTAAATTGACTGGTAAATTGAGAGCTTTGCCTTCCGGCTCAGACGGACCGGTACAAGCTCCGCTTTACAGCAGAGGCTGCACCAATCTGCCTGTCGATTTGGAGGTGCTGATTCTCATTCCGGTCGCTTCACACTCAGGTGCGAATCGCTCCAGCAATAGCTGGAGGTCCCGGCTCGATGAAGCCAAAAGGACAACATCACCTGCAAAAAGCAGAGACGAGATCCTATGGCCACCAAACTAGAACCCTAGAAATTCTATCCATAAAAATTATGAACAGAACTGGTGACAAAGGGCAGCATTGGCGGAGTCCAACCCACTCTGGAAACGAATTCAACATGTTGTTACCAATACGGACCATGCACTGGCTCCGGCAATAAAGAGACTGAACAGCCCATAGCAACGGGTCCGGTATACCATATTCCCGGAGCACACCTCACAAGATAGCGTGAGGGACACGGACGAAAGCCTTCTCCAAGTCCACAAAGCACATGTGGACAGGTTGGCCAAACTCCCATGCCCCCTCCAGGATCCTGTATAGTGTGTAGAGCTGGTCAAGAATGCTGCGGCCGGAATGAAAACCACATTGTTCCTCCTGAATTCGAGGTTCAACCATCGGCAGGATCCTCCTCTCCAGTAATCCTGAATAGACTTACCCGGGTAGGCTGAGGAGTGTGATAGAACGATAGTTGGAACACACCCTCCGTTCCCCTTTTTTAAAAAGGAGAACTACCACCCCGGTTTGCCAATCCAGAGGTACGGCCCCCGATGACCACGCAATGTTGTAGAGACGTGTCAACCAAGACATCTCCTACAACATCCAGAGCCTTGAAATATTCAGGGCGGATCTCGTCCAC
Source organism: Tandanus tandanus (assembly GCA_039654325.1). NCBI lineage: Eukaryota > Metazoa > Chordata > Actinopteri > Siluriformes > Plotosidae > Tandanus > Tandanus tandanus. Next base: position 6,578,931 of record JBCNYH010000011.1, on the reverse strand, counting down.
CTCGGAGCCCGGCCACCGAGGAGCTTTTTAACTACCTCAGCGACCTCAGCCCCAGTGATGGGCAGACCCCCCTCTGAACCCCCAGGCTCTTCCTCTTACACATAGGGCGTGCTGGTGGGATTGAGGAGGTTCTCAAAGTATTCCTTCCACCTCCCGACAACATCCCCAGTCGAGGTGAGCAGCTCCCCACTTCCACTGTAAACAGTGTTTGTGGAATACTGCTTTCCCCTCCTGAGGCGCCAGATGGTGGTCCAGAACCTTTTCGAGGCCAACTGACTGTCTTTTTCCAGGCCCTCACCAAACTCCTCCCACACCCGAGATTTTGCATCGGCGATAGCCCAGGCTGTAGCACATTTGGCCTGTCGGTACCCGTCTGCTGCCTCGGGAGTCCCACAGACCAAAAGGACCTGATAGGCCTCCTTCTTCAGCTTGACATCCCCCCTCACAGCAGGTGTCCACCACCCAGTCCGGGGGTTGCCCCCACGACAGGCACCGATGACCTTTCGGCCACAGCTCCGGGTTGCTGCCTCAATTATGGAGACACAGAACATGGACCATTCGGACTCTATGTCCCTAGCCTCCATTGGGATGTGGTTGTAGCTCTGTCGGAGGTGGGAGTTGAAGGCCCTTCTGACAGGAGACTCCGCCAAACGTTTCCAGGAGACCCTAACTACACGTTTGGGTCTACCAGGTCTGGAGGGCAGCCTCCCCTGCCATCTGAACCAGCTCACCAACAGGTGGTGATTGGTTGACAGCTCAGCTCCTCTCTTCACCTGAGTGTCCAGAACATGCGGCTGCAAGTCCGATGACACGACTACAAAGTCAATCATCGAACTGCGGCCTAGGGTGTCCTGGTGACACCCTCAATATTACACAATACAATATTACCACCATCATCATTAAAATGTGAAACATAAAAAAAAATAATAAAAAAAAACGGTTTCACGCTGTATAATAATTCCAGCCAAAAGCTAATTAAAAGGTTGAATGAATGAGATCACACTTACAGCATTTGTACACCCTTATCCAGAGTGACTTAGATTTTCTCATTTTTTAACAAGAGAGCAATTGTAGGTTAAGGGCCTTGCTCAAGGGCCTAACAGTGGCACCTTGGTGGTACTGGGGCTTGAACTTCTGACCTTTGGATCAGTAACCCAGAGCTTTAATCACTGAGCCACCATGGATACAAGCTGCCAAAATGAGTTCCCTTGAAGGGTATCTGTACTCAGCCTTAGAGCTAGTGTGAGTAGCTCCGACATCCGGAGGAACTCAGGGTAGAGTCGCTGTTCCTCTGCATTATAAGGAGTCATTTGAGGTGGTTCGGGTATCTGATTAGAATAACTCCTGGTAGCCTCCCTTTAGAGGTGTTCCCGGCCACGTCCAACTGGTAGCAGGCACCGGGGTAGACCAAGAACTCGCTGGAGGAATTATATATCCCATTTGACCTGGGAACACCTTGGGTTCCTCAGGTGGAGCTGAAGAGCGTCCCTGGGGAGAGGGATGCCTGGGTTGCCTCCGTGACCCGACTTCGGATAAGCGGAAGATGGATGCATAGATGGATGGATGAATCATTTTGACCTGACTGTGTGAACACTTTTAAAAGCATGTGTATTCTTTGTGTAATATTTATTTAATGTGTACATTATGTGTGTATAGAATGTGGAGGCAGGCTGAGGGCTGAGGCCAGGCAGAAGAACCTGTACTCTCACTCACAGTTCGGAGACAATAATTATCCGGGACACACAGACTGCGAGTGGCTCATCACAGCCGAGGCAGGTTACAGCATCGAGCTCACCTTCACCACCTTCGAGCTGGAGGAGGAAGCTGAGTGCGGATACGACTACATCGAGCTGTACGATGGGCATGACATGTCATCACCCAAACTAGGACGCTTCTGTGGTTCAGGGGTGAGGACTGAAGCAGCATTTGTGTGTGTGTAATATAACATTGTACTCTATAATAAATACAAAAATTATAAATGTCCCTCTCTCTTCCCCTCTCTCTCTCTCTCTCTCTCTCTCTCTCTCTCTGTAGCCTCATGAGGAACTGTATTCAGCCAGCGATGCCATACTGATTCGCTTTCATAGTGATGACACCATCAGTAAGAAAGGATTCCACATCCGCTACATCAGCACCAAGTTCCAGGAGGAATTACAATCGCACAAGTAATACACACACACTCGTGCACACACACACACACCTCCAGGACAAAGACTGAAAAGTTCGGCACATAAATGCTCGAGAGTAAAGTCATTCAAGGCTTTTCTGCACTGAGATTGCCTCCACGTATCAGCCACTAGGGGGGCACGGTTCATCAGACACCTATCTCCAGTCCCTGAACTCCACCGTGCAACGGGCAGCCATTTGCAAACTCCTGTCTACATCATACACACAAACACACATTCATCTTCCCGAGAAAAGCTTCTCGTAGCTGCTGGACATGAAGAGAGACGTTGTTGTGTTATGTGTCTTCATTTTACAAGCTAAGGACAACTGAGCTGTTGTTGCCTCACAAACGCGTGCACACTTGTCTGCATGTATGCACATGACTGTGGGATTTCTCTCAAAAAAAGGAAATGAAAAAGAATTAATTAATATCGTGAGATTTGCGACTGTTTACGTGTAACTATATAACTTATATATGAATATAAGGAAGTACGCCCTTATATTTCATTACTTTTACAGATGAAATCTTTTTTTTTTTTTTTTAGCATCAACAGGTTTATAAGTTGTACCATCATATCATCATTTTACTTACGAGCTCAGAACAATCATACTGTGTAATATGTTTTCCTTCCATCCATGAAATTTGTCTTGTTTGGTTATGAAGGCATACACAAGTGTGTGTGTGTGTGTGTGTGTGTGTGTGTGTGTGTGTGTGTGTGTGTGTGTGTGTTGTAACTAAAGCTGTAAAGCAGAAATGAAGCCTTGTATGAAGTGCACGTTACAGCTGTGAAACCCCCATTATCCTGTGCGCTTAACATGCACTTAGCACAGAGGATGAGGAAGAGAGACTCTATCCAGCTGTGCGCTTAACTGTTCATGCTCTCCAAACTAACTAACTTTTCCCAAGAAGTTGATTCAGTAACAGGGAGTCGATTCAGTCACAAGGAGTCGATTTATTCACAAGGAGTCTTTTCGGTCACAAGGAGATGATTCAGTCACAGGGAGTCGATTCAGTCACAAGGAGGGAACTTTTGAGACACATTATCCTGGAACTCCTTTTCATCTTTCTCCTCAAACACACCACAAGGCAAACAGACGGCGGGGTGATCGCCACGGAACGGAAATCCCAATGGTGCTACTCAGAGCTTCAGAACTCCAGATCCTGTGAGGCAATGATCCAGACACTCAGTGTGCACTGTTCATGAGTTATGGGCAGCGCTGAAGGAGCGCTGCGACATTAGCACACGCACATCACTGACAGCGCCACTATCGTGGACAAACAGCTATGGCCTTAGAACCAAAATGTATATTATTGCACATGTGGATGTTTATGTAGATAATGTTTGTTGTGTCATTGTTATTTTTTTAATTATTAATGTATTTTATTTGATATTGAATTTAATGAACTTGAAGAATCATCCTTAAAAAAAGACTAAAAGGATTTACTTTCTTTCCAAATTGTAGTACAGTTCACACCCAAACACACACACACACACACACACACACACACACACACACACACACACACACACACACACACACACACAC
>JBCNYH010000011.1:6499322-6514028 GCA_039654325.1 Tandanus tandanus | reverse complement strand
ATACATACACACATACACACACCCAAAGTAATATGCAAAGCTCGAGCCTGTGGTTTTGCCTGTTTGTGTATAATCGCTGTCTGCCTCATTCCCACTGTAAGTTTGCTTGATCATCTGACCTGTGCCTGCCTGACGTTGAACTTGGGCTGCGTTTTGGAAACCTAAGAATAGTTTATAATTAAACCTATTTTATAGTTCTGCATAATTGCATCTGCCTATTTCTCAGCCACACAGCTGCATGACACAGGTTGCTTATGCCAAGCAGTTACAATTGGGTCATGGTTGGATAGGTAGTCCAAAACATTTGTACAAGTGCATGGAATAAGAACAGAATCAGGTGTTTGGCCTGGCCAAAATCTGGTCCTGTGACCAAAAATTACCTAGAAAACAAAGCGAATTGAAGGGCAGATTCCATGAGAAAGAATTTAGGACCCTGGGGACATTCTGTATTAAGATTCTGCATCAGACAATCACATTAAGCATTACAGGAGAAGACCGTTACACTGGCAGACTACTAAAGGGTGCCAGGAATTATAACTGAGCTTTCTATTCTATTTTGAATGAAATTTCAGCTTATACCCACCTTTCACCTGCATCTTCCAAGGGTGTCAATAATTATGAGGTTGTCTCTATGCCACCCTGTGTTTAGCTTTTTAATGTCAGACTTAAATGCCGTTAAATCTATAAAAGTCATTTAAATGAGTTTTTATGAGAACAGGCTGTTTAAAGCCTGAATTAATTCAGGCAGCTTCGCCTCGTTTAAAATCAAGCATCTCATTAATGTCATGTTTAGTGAGACGATAATCCACGTACAGCTTCATCTTGTCACTGATTGGCCTTGAAAGGTCACATGGAGAGGCTCAGCTAATCTTTGGCCCAGAAAGAGGGAGAGAGAGGCTGAGATAGAGAGAAAGATGTACTGTAAGAGAAGGTATTGATTTATAAAACAATGTCCTGGAACGTATGTTAAAGGTAGGCTTGCTCTTAGAAAATTCTAGCAACACTGCTGAATACAAAAGTAGATACAGAGACCGAGAGAGGAATGAGAGCTTTCTTTGGTTCCAACACAAATTTAGTGAAAAATGGCACGGTAATGTGGCTTTTCTTGCAAATCCCATAGCATTATATACACCTCAGCACCTCTCTCTCACACACACACACACACACACACACACACACACACACACTCACACACACTCACACACACACACACACAGAGAGAGAAATGAAAGTCATCTGGAAGAGTAGATACTGTATCATCAGGCACTGAGTTCACTGCCATTAAAAGTCATTTGGCTGTAAATAGTCCAGGTAAATTATCCAGTTACTGAAAATTACTTTCAGTTTCAGTACTTTCATTTCTCTTTTCCACGTCAGAGACAATGGCTGAAACCTAAACACTTAAATAGTATATGAAGAAAATAGTTCAAGGAAGGGTGGAGCAATAAAACGAGCAGCTACACCACATAGGTTGTATGATTGAGCAGTTCACTTCTGCAAGCACTGAGACATTTAGCTGTTTTAAAGTATTTTTAATAACAAAGCTGGCTGGTACTGAAATGCATGCTCAGGTTGATGGACCTTGTGCGTTCTATCAAAGGTACTCTATAGATAAATAAAACTTAGCACCAGGAGTTCATTGCAAGCAGCACATAACATTGAACAAAGCTAATCAAAATGTTTCATGAAGCCCTGATTGATTTATACTAAGCTGGTTACTTATGTCCTTATCAGTTTCAAAAATGTCTTAGTACTAGAATTTAACCTGATGCATGCACCTATAAATATGACTGGAGTGTTCTGGGAAATCCTCCGAATGTTACTGCATGGGGCTGAGTCCTGATAAATAAAATACAAAAGATAAATACAAACAAAACAAAACAAAAATGTTCTTTAACATTATGCAATAGAACGATTTTTTAGAAAGTGTCATATTAAAGCAGGACCAGCAGGGGCGTTGGGTACGCTCTATTATTTGTAGATCTTTGTGATCCATATGGACCTAAATATACACTTAACTGGAAGTTCTCATAGAGAAGTGGAGTGCTGTGAGGGGCAGTTAATCCAAGACTATATAGTCGGTTTGTACGTGTTTTGTTAATCTCTCAAGTGGCTCCGTCAACCTTCCTATAATCGTGCCACGCATGCGATACCACATAAATCGAGTCGCCCATGGAATTCTGGGAGGGCTCATCCAGGCTGAGGAAGTTTTTCCTTGCCACCGTCGCTGCGGACTTGCTCTTTAGGGATGTGTAGGTTTATAGAGAAATGTTTAAAATCATAAGTTTAAATTCTTTATCACATTTGCTTTATTATGTAAAGCTGCTTTGTGACAATGTCACTTGTAAAAAGCACTATACAAATAAAACTGAACAGGAATTGTAAAGTTCTACCAGAGGCGGAGCTTTGGACATGGAAGTCTCTATTGGATTTTGGAGATGATCTGGACCAAATTTCGGATTGCTGAGCTTGGTGGAGGTTTGTACTCTCTGAGTGCTCTTGTTGGGAAATAGAATCAAATTTAATTGAAATAATCTTTTTCACGTTTGGAGGGAATGTGATTTAAAAATACTATAACTTTATTGTGAAAAGAGAAACAGTCATTTTCAAAACTATATGTAACGTAAAATGTCAAAATTTCACCACCAGAAGAGTTTCTCAGACCTCCACAGATGTACAGTAGTAGCATTAATTTATATATTTGTACAAAGTCAGTGCAACCAGTCTCATAACTACACATTCAGTGATTTATTTATTTATTTGTTTGTTATATTCTGGTATGTTATAAAAACTGATGCTTGTAACTATGACAACCAAACTGTCCAATGAAAATGGCATCTGTGAACCATGTTGAGTCAAACGTCTATTACTAATTGGATCAGTCAATTATTCTATAGGCCAGCACGTCTGCCTCACTGCAAGAAGGTGGTGGGTTCGAGTCCCAGACTTGGTGAGGGCGTTTCTGTGTGGAGTTTACATGTTCTCCCTGTGCTTGCGTAGCTTTCCTTTAAGTACTCTGGTTTCCTTTCCACTGTCCAAACACATGCACATTAGGCTAATTGGCTGTTTCAAATTATACTTTAACCCATGTTTACAAGATCTGTGATAACAGGGACTGGCTTGTCTTGTGGCTGTTTCTCACCAGTAATGCAATGTACAGTGTGTTTTTCTTTAATATATTGAATGTTGTGATGCGTGACAAATTGTTGTGGAACACAAGGAAGAAAACTTCAGGATGTGCTTTTATTGAAACATAATCAACTTGGGGGATGACGACGTCGATGACGACAACAGAAACTTTGCTTCACCTTGCACCACATGATCCCTGTTGACAGCTTTTATATAACACTACATTCACAAAGTCTTGTATTTCTTACTTCTTGAGCTCCATGGACGATTTTAATGCTCATTCAGAAAGTTGTATTTCTAAAGTGTTTAAGTGCCCTAGACCTAAAAAATATTTTAGCCCATTGTTAAAATATACATAATGCACTCAGCGCAGCCACTCGAAGGGAACATGACTGAGTTTTCTCAACCCAAGCATTGAAAAAATAGCAAGGAGAGAAAATTGGTAGGAAAATAAAGAGGCATGCCTCTATTAGCATTTCAGTTATTAAAAAAATCCATTTATCGTATCAAACATCTTTTTAAAATAAACTGCAGTTGTATGTAAGGTGCACTGCTATCAAATATAACAATGAATCTAAAAGCATGGAGATGCAGCGGAGAAGCAGTTTGTCGCGCAGCTTCGCAGCAAGGAAGAGAGCGGATGCAATACACAGACACTTTAAAGAAGGACGTGCACACAGTACAGGAATCACATTTTAAGCTTAAAGTCAGAATGTATGCATGGGTGAAACGATCAGGCAAGCAGTTCATCAAAGGTAAGGCAGGCAAAGTTCATACACCGTAATGACAATATCAAAGGCAAGACTAAGTTCAAGGTCGCGTAGGCAAAACAGGTCATAAAACAAAGAAACTGGAGGAATAACAAGCGGCTCGGTAGTGCACTGGAGGAACACAGCAGCATTACTCTGTGAAGGGTGTTAACAGAATCTTTAGTTTATAATATAAGCTCTATATAATATATTATACTCTGACAGTGATTGCAGGTGAGTGGCGACAGGTGTGTTTTGGTCATGGCAGTAGTAGTAGGGTTACTGAGATTGGTGAAAGAAATGTTGGGAGGTGTAGTACGTGTGCTGCGAGGATCGTGATAGTGGTGTTGCAACATAGTTTTGTTGTGCTACTGTTTTCTTCGCCACATTTTTTTAAGCTGAGCACAACATTGCTGAGAGTATCAGCAGATTTTATCGCAGTAACTATCAAAATGCCAAAAATACTTTAGTCAGAGTATAAACAGCTTGTCCTATGATGGTAGACCAATAGCTCTCAAATAATTTTTTTCTTTCTCATATAGTAAAGGTGTTAAATCCAAAAATGTAAATAGATATACTTGAGTAAACGATCAGCGGTGTATGAATATGAACAGACAGCAGTTTGGACAGTCATCGTACCGTAAGGTTTGTATAAATGCACTTGTTCAAACACATTATTGTTTCCATAGTAACATACACTTGTTTAGCAGACATTTCTGTGAGGCCATGTTTACTCAGCATTTACAAAAGGAGTCACCAGTGTTGATGCTTTGTAACATTCATTCATTCATCCATTTTCCAAACAGTTTTATCCTACTAGGGTTGCAGGGAAGCTGGAGCACATTTCAGCCAACTCTGGAAGAAAGCAGGGCATACCCTGAACAACTCGTCAGTCCATCGTAGGGCTAACACAAACACACAGACACACACACACACACACACCACCACCATTTACACTAGCACTCACATCAAGGGGCAATTGGGAACAGTCAGTTGGCCGGTGTGTGTTTGGACTTACACAAGCACAGGGAAAACTTGCAAACTCCACACAGACACGCCGTCGCCGAGCACAGGACTCAAACCCAGAACCGTCTTGCTGTGAGGCGGACATGTTTTGTTAAAGTCAAAGGTTAAAACTGTAATTTCAAGTTTTCTTTCTTGTGAAAGCCTTTATGGCATTGTGATTTCTTAGTAAGATCAATAAGCTGCAATAATCTAGTGAAGGAACCGAATAAATGTGGTCACTACACTTCACACTGGGGTTGATCACATCCAGTCACTGATTATTTTCTTATCTCAGGAAGATCCAATGGAACGTCCTGCAGGTGGAACCTGTCTCGTTTAACCCTGACATCTAGGAACTGCTGTCTCTTTCCTAGACAGTGTGTGGTGTCATCATGCCAAAATCCAAACAGCTCTGTAAAGCCTTAAAAAAAAAAAGGTTGTTGGTGCTTGAGTCTGGACATGAATTTTAAAAGATAAAAAAAAAATCAAAAATCATCTACAAGTCACCAAGAATCCCTAAATCTCATGACAGGATCTGCAGGTAACTCTTACAGCTGTTAGTGTGAAAGTGCATACATCTACAAATCAGAAAGAGATTGGACAAATTTGACATGTACCACGTCATACCAAAGTATATCAAAGAGAGCTTAAAGAAAATGTGGGACCATCTGTTAAAAAGTTGAAGTTGAAACAAAAATTAAAAAAAAAAAAAATCTGAATAATGATCCTAAACACACAAAGCAAGTCCATCAAGGAATGTCTCAAAAAGATGACATGGAGCTCTGGAATGACCCAGATTTGAACCCCACTGAAATGCTGTGGGGGGATTTGAAAAGGGCAGTACATACATGAAAACCCTCAAATATCTTTCAACTGAAGGAATGTTCACTAAGCAGATGTCAGAGACTGATGGATGATTTTGCAAAATGCCCACAAGAAGTGATTTCTTTTAAATGGGCAATACTAGCTTCTGAAGCCAAGGGTGTACACTTCTTTTCCTCAGAGGAATAAGAATGTGAGTGCGAATGGTTGTGTGTGTCCTGGCCTGTGATGGACTGGTGAGCTGTTCAGGGTGTACCCCGCCTTTGCCCTGTGTCAGCACCTAATAGGATTAAGTGGCTCAGTAAATGAGAGTGAGTGAGTAATGAGTGAGAGCAATTAGCCTAATGTGCATGCCTTTGGACTGTCGGAGGAAAGCAGAGTACCCAATGGAAACCTATGCAAGCACAGAAAGAACTCGCAAACTCCACACAGAAACACCCTCGCCAAGCCTGGGATTCAAACCCAGGACCTTCCTGCTGTGAGGGTGAAGAGCTAACCGGTGTGTCACTGTTCCACCCCCTAAAAAAAGGCTAATTTTGCTTGTGGCTTTGTTCAAGCATATCACATTTATCTGCAGGCTCTGATATATGCTGAAAGCAATCAACAGTTTCCGTGGGAAGTACTTATTTTTTCACATTGGCCTTTAAAAGGAATTAATGGGTTTCGATCTTCATCTTGACTTGGCTGCATTTTCATTTCAACTCTATATTGACTTTGCTTCGACCTACTTAAGACTGGGTCTAGACTTGATCGTGGCTAGTCCTGATCTTAGATCTATCAGGCGTGTCCTTACACATTATAAAGACAGGTCTTTTGTATGAACTGTTGTCTGGTTCCACAGATATATGTGCTATTTGTACTTGTTGTGTTTTATAAGAAGTGATAAGGGTGATGGGAATTTTTGCATTACAAGCTTTGGATTTGCAGAAAGAACTTATACGATACAATTTAGATACGATAGATCTCAAAATGTTATTATCTACATTCAAGGCCTTGGGTTTTCATGGGACTAATTTAAACTAATAACACCCAGGAGGATGATGAACCTAAATAGGATTTTGTCAGAGCTTAAAATGATGAGGTGTGGGGCACCACAGGGGACCGCTCTCTTTTCTATTCTACACATGAAAATTTGCTTGTGAAGGAAGTTGGCTTCTTTCTATGTGCTACAGTGTATGCATTATCTGATATGGAGCTGAAAACTCCTTAGTGCAGGATTTTAAATAACTCATTCATTCATACCATGCTTAATCCTAACAGGTCGCGGGGAGGCTGGCGCTCATCTCAGCCAACTCTAGGTGAGGGTGGGGTACACCCTGGACAGCTCGCAAGACCATTGCAGGACCAACACACATACAACCAGGGTAGACAGGGCAAGCTTCTTTGAGCTTCGCCTGTTGGCCAAAGTCAAACCATTCCTCAGCCATAAGAACCTTGAAAAAACAATCCACGTTTTTATCAGTTCACGTTTGGATTATTGCAATGCCCTCTACACTGGATTAAATCAGGCATCTCTTCACCGCCTACAACTAGTGCAGAATTCAGCTGCTCGGCTCCTCACCAGCACCCGTAAACATGACCATACCACTCCTGTCCTGTACTCTTCATTGGCTCCTGGTTCAGTTCAGAATTCAGTTTAAAGTCCTATTGTTTGTTTATTGCTCCATCCATGGCCTTGCACCTCCTTATCTATGCGACATGCTGACCCCTCTCCAGCCCAGCAGAGCCCTGCGCTCCTCCAAACAACACCTGCTGGTGGTCCCATGGTCCAGGTGCAAACAGTGGGGTGATCAGAATCATCAGAATTAAATGTGAAACTGGGAGAAATCTCATTACCACATAAACAGACATAAATGATACTGGCTGTGAATCAGGGGATGATTTTTCAGGGGGAGATATGGCTTTAAATATCTTTATATTCGGAAAATTAAATGAACCAGTGAGTCATTTGGACTTTAATTACATAGTTATATCCAATATTTAGTGATTATTTGCCGAAGGTGAGGTGAATATCAGTGAATAGTCCCTGAGATGGAATAATTGAGGCAAATAATTGTTTTAGTACATGCTACATTAGAACTTAAGAAAAACAAACAAGATTTTTATATTTTTTATGGTTTTACATTTGAAAGTGTGGCAATGGTTTTTTAAAAAATGATGTTTTACTTCGAAAAACACAAAGGCCATTTGTACATACTGCATGGAAATGGAGCAATGTGATTGGTCTGTTATCTCAGATATATAAATCATTATTCCGAAAGGATAATATTTGAATCAAAATGAAAAACCCACACAGGTTGTCACAGGCACTCGAGCAGGCAGCGTCATCATCATGCTTTAACAGGCTAACCTCTGAATGAAAATGCACTCCTGTTAGCTCCACAGCACATTCAGAGCCCTGCTCCATTAGCTCTTCTTAAAGCACACAGCTCACCTGAACAGTCTCTGTCATGGTTAAAGTATGTAAATATAAACAATAAATATCTCGTTTTAGTTTGCTTTTCATTATGTTTCTGTAGAGTACTACCACAACTCTGAAAAGAGTTTAAAGGGATGCTGTTACTGAGCTCTTAGGTTTTGCACCTGCCTGTGCTGACAGCTCGCCTGTGTTCATCATAAGTTAAAAAAAACACCACATAAAAATCTCATTTTAGTGTGCTTTCTTGCTTAGGTGACTGTGTAGCATATAATTAAACAGTTATGCACCTGAAGCTAGGTGGACATTGCTAAAATAAATATTCAGCTATATCCACTTCACCTTCAATGCATTATTGTTAATCATCCTGGGATAGTGAACCAATCAGATTGTGCCGTTCCCATGTAGTATATACAGGGTGACTCAATGAAATCTCCTATATTTCACAGGTAAATAAAAAAATATTATTTGCACACATAAAGGCAGGAAAGGCGGTGCTGTGGTCTGTTGGTAGCCCAACCCCAACTTGAACACCTTGATGATGAAGAACTCGATGTGTGGTTTCATTATGATGGAGCTATGGCACAGAAGGCTCGAAGATCATTGGAAGTGCTGAGGGAAAAGTTTCCAGATCAGGTGATCATGTTGCGTGGTGATTGACTGGCCCGTTCCCCTGACCTCGCCCCTTGTGATTTTTTTCTGTGGGGCTGTCTTAAATCACGAGTGTTGACCCCAAACTCTTGAAACCCTTAAAGTTAACCTGTGGTGAAGTAGTTGTATTAGCTATTTAAAACGATCACGTATAACATCAGCATTTCCTTCCGACAACATCAGTCCATGAACGATTTCAAAGTGCATGCGAGTGTTGCGACTCTAGGCACGCTCAGAGACACGTTGCCTTTCTGGCTGGCTGTTCCAGCCTGGTAGTGATGCGAAGTTGTTTTATTGGCTGGGCTGCGTCACTGACCTGTGCAGCATAACAGGTTATTAGCTAGTGCTGAGCTGCACAAACAACAAGTGCTGAATTCACGGAAAACATTTATTTTTGTTCCTAAACCAACTGACGACAGGAAAGATGAGTTAGCTGAACATTAGCTGCCATTTTGGATTTACCGTCACACTCATCTCTGACAGCGTTCTCGTTCTCGGAGTTACTAAAATGTACATTTTGTAACCCTGCCCAACGCATTGATGTCACTTCCGGGGAAAAGCTGATAACGCCCGTAGTTTACCACACCGCTAGTAATTCACAAGATAGAATGACCAGTTTTGTGCTTTTTATGGCCGTTTATGTTAAAACAAGTGTCTGTATCGCTTAAACGGCTTACATACGCACAATTTATGCTGAAAGGATGACCAACACCGCTACTCTTTAAGGTCGTTATTCAGCAGGAGAATATCCACTGTTCCACCCGACACGACCCGTCAAGCCATAGCAGCCTTCAGAAATCGCCTCCAACCGTGTATAGACGACGACGGATACCATTTTGGCCAACCAACTTTAAAACATGAAGCATAAAACCTGCACTGAATGAAGTTTCATGTGTGTGAATGATAATTAATTTATCTTTAATGATTTTTTTTTTTTGCATTTACCTTTGAAATGTGGGAGGTTTTATTGGGTCACCCTGTAAAAGAATGTATATTAATGGGACCCTCAATGATGGAGAATTTTTGAAGCAGTATTACCTCAGAAACTCTTCAAACCTCAACAGAAATAAACTACCAGGAATACTGTGAGGTAAAGACTTCTTCATAAACAAACAACAGCCTAATGTCACCCCAGCTTTAGCTCCATGGCTACTAAACATCTTATCGTCTAAAGAGGATATTTAAAGGAAATAAATGTCACCTGTAGGTGTTAAAGCCCTTAACTAGCCAGTTAACTAATTACCTCAGCGGTTTTAAAGCCTCCGTAAGGGAATTAGAGGCTGAAAATTAGCCTCATTGTGTTTCTCACAGCATGACGGACAAAACACAAACACATCCACGCGCTCGCGCACCAACGCACACGCGCGCATGAATACGCGCACACACACGCGCGCGCGCACACATAACGCACGAATAGTCAAGAAACGTTGCGTAAAAAGCGCAACTCACGTCACGAAATTTGTCCCATCGAGCCGTCAGCCATTTGTCGTCGAGAAAATTGCTGTTGTCTTGGCGGGCGGTCGCTCCGGTGAACACCGCCGCGTATACACACACCAGCAGCATGACGGCGCGCAGCATCTGCGGAAGGGGAAACAAAACCACACACACACACACACAATGAAAAACTGCTGAAAATAAACCCAAATCCTGAGGAGAAAAACCTGAATCATTAGTTACCGCGTCACCTTCAGCAAGAGGACTTCAGAACTGTCGCGTGAAGCTGCGCGCGCGCTGACCTCTCTCTCTCTCTCCGCTATCTTCACCTTCAGCACGAGGGCACGAGCGCTGTCACACGCTACTTCTCTGCCTGTTCCTGCGCACTGAGTGTAGAGTGTATGTTTATGAAGGCGGATGCTCTCTCTCTCTCTCTCTCTCTCTCTCTCTCTCTCTCTCTCTCTCTCTGTGTGTGTGTGTGTGTGTGTGTGTGTGTGAGTAACCCTGATGATTTCCTCTAGCCTGTTCACTCACCATCACCATCCAACATCAAAGTCCAGTCCATCATAATCAGAATAAATATAATAATAATAATAATAATAATAATAATCCTGTAGGTTACATTCCAGTGTAATGCACTTAAGGTCACATTCAGAATTACTGGGGTTTATTTGCCCCATTTCATTTGCTAAACCGCTTAATCCTATTAGGTTCACGGGGAGGCTGGAGCCTATCTCAGCCGACTCTAGTCGAAGAAAGGGTACACCCTGGAGAGCATGCCTGTCCATCGCAGGGCCAACACACACAACCACTCACCCTCACTCACCAAGGGGCAATTTGGAACAGCCAATTAGCCTAATGTGCATGTCTTTGGATTGTAGGAGGAAACCCGAGTACCCGGAGGAAACCCACGCAAGCACAGGAAGAACATGCAAACTCCACACAGAAACATCCACGTCGAGCCCGGGACCTTCTTGCTGTGAGGCGGACATGCTAGCCGCTACGCCACTGTGCCTCCCTCGTTTAAAGCAATGGTGGTCAAACATTTCACTTAGGGACACAGTACTACATTTCGGGGTCATCGTGGGCCGAACGTTCCCTGACTGACCATCCATTCAAAAAGGTGGCGGTGGCATAGTGGTTAGCGCATCCGCCTCATATCAAGAAGGTTCTAGGTTCGATTCCCGGGCTCGGGTGTTTCTGTGTGGCGTTTGCATGTTCTCCTACTGTTTGCATGGGTTTCCTCTGTTCAATCTGGTTTCCTCCTGCAGTCCAAAGATATGCACATTAGGCTAACTGGCTGTTCCAAATAGCCCCTTGGTGAGTGAGAGGGAATGGTTTTGTGTGTTGGCCCTGTGATGGACTGTCTTTTTCTACAGTCGGCTGTGATAGGCTCCACCCTCCCTACAACCCTAGTAGGAACAAGCGGGTCAGCAAATGGATGGATGGCTATTGATTGAGTTTAAACAATATATTTGTTTGTTTTAACTTATCTGTTCTTGCAGTGTAGCCAACAAATGATGTTCATTCATTTTCTAAGCCGCTTAATCATAATTAGGGTCATGGGGAGGCTGATGCCCATCTCAGCCGACTCTGGGCGAAGGCGGGGTACACCCTGAACAGTTCGCCAGGCCATCACAGGGCCAACACACACACACACAACCATTCACACTCACACGAGGACCGCCAATCAGCCTACTGTGCATGTTTTTGGACTGTGGGAGGAAACCGGAGTACCCAGAGAAAACCCACACAAGCACGGCGAGAACATGCAAACTCCACACAGAAATGCCCCGAGCCCGGGAATCGAACCTAGGCCTTCATGCCACGAGGCGGACATGCTAACCACCGTGCCGCTCACTAATGATGTTAAGAATCATTATGTTGAAAGAACATTTTACAACCATTCCCTACATCTGGCTGCCAGGTTTTGTGCTAAAATTGTCATGAGTGCCCCCTTGCAGCACACATCCGGGCACCCAGCTCAAGAAGTTCTGCTTTCTATTACATGTAATATGTTCTGGGTTCTACATGTGTGTTTGATTTGGTTCTGGTGATATCGGTGCCACCGGTCTGTTCCTGATTGTTCTGTGTGATCAGTTTACCTTCGTATATCCTTTTGTGTTTTATTGTTCTGTGTGAAGTCGTGCTGGTTGTATCTTCACTTCATTAACTTCTGACCTGCCTCATTCGTCATCGTGTCACCTGATACAACTTATTTGTGGTGAAAGAGTTTGATAGATCACAGAGGGGTGCCGTGTGTGCTCGTATGTGGTTACAGCAAACAACCAAGTTCATAGAGACTGAAAATAATTTTTTCACCTAGGGTTTTCTACTAGGGTCGCAGAAAGGCTGGTGCCTATCTCAGCCAACACTGGGTAAAGGCGGGGTACACCCTGAACAGCTTGCCTAACCATCGCTGCGCCAAAATACACATAACCATTCACACTCACACCTAAGAGCACCTTGAAACAGCCAATTAGCCTAATGTGTATGTTTTTTGAACTGTCGGAGGAAACCCAATCAAACACGGGGAGAACATGCAAACTCCACAGAGAAACGCCCTTGCCGAGCCAGGGAATCAAACCCAGGACCTTCGTTTCAAACCAGCTTGTTGGAGTTGATGCCTACTGTCTTGTTCTTTTAATCTAAAGTAAATCTGACACACCTCTTAACTTTGTTTCCTTTCAAGTTATTCAATAGACTTGAACTGGTTAAAAATGAAGGTGTCCTAAAACTTTTGACTGGTTGGTATAGAGGGGCTCCTATAATGACCATCTTGGATGCCACAGTCATCCATAGCCAGGATTCTAGAAAGTAAATTTGATCATACTTTGATTCTACTGTCAGTCACAGAATCACTAGCCAATCCTGGGCATCTGCCAACTCATATATGTGGAAGAGGACGAATAGCACTTTGCTTCTGAGTGCATCAATAAATGAAGCAGTTTGAAAAGACGTAGCTGGTTGGCTTCACACATAAGACTTTATCTTTTCCAGGTGGTCGATACCCTATGATCGATAACAATTGGCTGGTGGATGGGACTGGACGTACAACCAACTGGAGAAAAATTTTATTAATTCATTCATTCAGCGAACAGCTTAATCCTTCTAGCGTCACGGAGAGGTTGGAGCTGACTCTGGGCGAAGGCAGGGTACATCCTGAACAGCTCGTCTGTCCATCGCAGGGCCAACACACACACACAACCATTCACAGTGACATTCACACCTAAGGGCAATTTGGAACAGCCAGTTAGCCTAATGTAAATGTCTTTTGACTGTGGGAGGAAACCGGAGTACCCAGAGGAAACCCACACAAGCACAGGAAGAATATGCAAACTCCATACAGAAATGCCCTCACCAAGCCTTGGACACTCTTGCTGTGAGACAGGCGTGCTAACCACTATACCACCAGTGCTTTTTTGTATACAATTTATATTCTCCATCTTTAATATTATTTTATGATGGGTGGTACTGCGGCGTAGTGCTTAGCAAGTCTGCCTCACAGCAAGAAGGTCCTGAGGCTCGGCGAAGGTGTTTCTGTGTGGAGTTTGCATGTTCTCCCTGTGCATGCATGGGTTTCCTTCGGGTACTCCGGTTTCCTCCGACAGTCCAAAGACATGCACATCAGGCTAACTGGCTGTTCCAAATTGCCTCTAGGTGTGAGTGTGAATAGCTGTGTGTGTGTTGGCTCTTTGATGGTCTGGCGAGCTGTTCAGGGTGTACCCTGCCTTCACCCAGAGTCGGCTGAGATAGGCTTTAGCTCTTGGCATTTAGAGGCAATTTGAAACAGCCAGTCTAACCAATATTTTAGATAATCCTTCTTCAGCCAACAGAGCAGAAAACAAAATATACAAACAGCTGAAAGTGTATTGGCCATACTCTCCGCGTGTTCTATACTGTGTAGTTTACACCTCTGCTAACTTTTTATTTCATATTCTAATGATGTACAGTATATAGTCTAAAAAAACAGACAAGCTAACAATAAATGTGGAAACTCGGTTTATATAAGAAAAATAAATTATTAGCATTTTTAGGTTTACTTTTGGTACTGTGGTAAAGGTTAGATTCGGTTAATTCACAAGGACCAGAGGGCAGTGGTGGCTCAGTGGTTAGGGTTCTGAGCTGAAGGGCAGGGGTTCAAGTCCCAACTGGGCACCAGATGGGTGCGGTTGCCACTGTTGGGCCCTTGAGCAAGGCCCTTAACCCTTAACTGCTCAGCTGTATGAAAATGATAAGGGTGTCTGCCAAATGCCATAAATGTAAATGTACAAGCATTGTTAGTGTGTGTGTGTGTGTGTGTGTGTGTGTGTGTGTGTGTGTGTGTGTGTGTGCGCGCATTTTAAGAGGTGTTAGTCTTTGATCCTGGAGTTAATGGATGTTCCTGAAAATCTTTCAATCAGACCGTCAGACCAAATGGATTTCCTCTTACACACACACACACACACACACACACACACACACACACACACACACACACACACACACACACACACACAC
>JBCNYH010000011.1:6055143-6070611 GCA_039654325.1 Tandanus tandanus | reverse complement strand
TGCCTCTCACCACAGACAGTGAGAGACATGACTGGCCTTTGATTACCCAGTTAGCTGCACTGGGGGGACAGCAGTGACAACTTGGTGATAGTGGGGATTGAACCCCCGACCTTCAGATGAGTAAGCCAGCACCTTAACCACCGAGCCACCACTACCCCATGTTTGTTGTGCAAAGCAATTTTATGCTACAAAATATCATCAACTTGTATAATTTTTATGGAGCTCTGCTTTTAGGCAATACCTAAATCTTTATATTAATTTATGTTATTTTTATTATTATTGTTGTTGTTGTTGTTGTTGTTATTTGTATAAGTAATGAATTACAATTAAATGCTATTTAAACAAACAAACACAGCACAACAGAAAAGACAAATGCGGCTCATGATGGATGGATGATTTGGTCTGCGCCAATAAATTAAGTGTCTAGGCTAACTGATTAACTGTAACGCAGCAGGACGATTTTAATTTTAACGATTTTCCAAACGCCACGTATTCCAATTGGGCAACATAAAAAATATATATATATTTTTTTAAATAATAAAAAATAGTTCTACTACTCTGGTTTCCTCCCACAGTCCAAAAACATTGGACTGTTCAGGGTGTACCATGCCCTCACCCAGAGTCAGCTGAGATGGGCGCCAGCCTCCCCGCAACCCTAATTAGGATTAAGCGGCTTAGAAATTGAATGAATGAATGAATGAAAAACAGAATAAGTGAGAACGAGTGCATTTTTCCAAACACTGTGTATAAGAACACTATTCAGAAGCGTTTGAACACTGGTCAGTGTAAATTTGATGTTAGTATGCTTAATGCAAGGAGATCTTGGACACACTGACAATCTTAATATAGTAAGACGTGAAATGTTAATGTGGTGCGGTATTTCTTGTATGAAGTATATCAGAGGATGGTTTAAGCCTTGACTTCAGGAGAGAAACTATACATTGCTGAGATGTCCGTAATGCATGTTTGTGTTTATAAAGCAGTCGTTTCGTACCATGCTAACATGCTAACACTGCAGCTCACAAGAGTTTATTGAGAAAAGGAAAACACACAGCGACTGCATTTATGGATTGTCATGACAATGCTTTCTGATGCTAACACGAGTTGTACCAACACTGTTTAAATGGGTTGGAAAATGATATGGGTGGATATTTAAATAAAATGAAATAAAAAGATAATTTAATTATAATTAAAATCTTATTAGGCTCCACTTCTGAAGACACAGCGGATACAGATAGAATCTTGATAAATGATGTGAAATCTAACTTAACCGCACCTTTAATTTCTTCTAAATTAAACACTAAGATGTGGAAATAGCTGCAGAGCCCCCTGGTGATCTGATGGTGAAAATCCTTATATCTAATTCCATTGTTGCTCAGCCAGCAAGCTGTGTGGTGTTTTACATGGAGAAAATCCTCACAGGAAATTACACAAAGGAGTTACATAAAACCCCTTCCAGCTTGTTACATAACCAACATCGATTTTCAAAGATCCGCCGTCCACCTCGCACATGTAATCCTACACACCCCAAAGCTACAGCATGTTCTCGTGCTGCTGGGAGTACGAAGGGTACTGTGTGTGTGTGAGTGTGTGTGTAAATAAGGAAATCCAAAATTGCACTCTTTACTCACACAGACACTACTATAATTAAAATCAATGTTTACACACACCGGCTTTGACCTTCGAAAATTTCAATATTAAAAAAAAATCTAATATCTTTTAATAAATAATATATTTTTTAGACATTGTAACATCTTACTCACTGTGTGTGTGTGTGTGTGTGTGTGTGTGTGTGTGTGTGTGTGTGTGTGTGGAAGCAGCAGCGGTGATATAAGGCCCATCTGTTTGTTCATCTCTCGGCCATTTTTCTTCATTTCACACTCATCCCTCTCTCATTTCTCTCTGTCCCTCCGTTTCTCTCACTCTCATTCGTTACTGTCTCAGATGCAGATCTCCACATGACAATCAGCAGCTCGCACAGTCACACACCAAACCATGAGTCATTTATTACACACACACACACACACACACACACACACACACACACACACACACAAAGAGAGAGAGTTTCATAAGCACTGGATAAAGCTGTTCACAACAAGATGTGAAACAGCACCAGGGTTTAGCAGCTGTTATTTGTAGCATTAATAATAAAATGCTAAAATTCACAATAATGTGTCAACGACCGAGAATTTACAAAACAACAAAAATGTCATTATTCACCCAAAAATCAATAATATATTGATTATAATTTATTTCCTTTGAAATATATAAAGGTTTTGTCTTTACAGGATGGCAGTGCAGTGACATAATATGCTATGTTATATTACATTATATTTTGCTCTATTCAGGTATATTAATACTATGTATGCAATGTGACCATCCAGAACAGGAATTTGAGGAATCACCTGCTCCTTTTCTGATCTTTAGCCATCCAGTTTTGGGGAAACCGAGTCAGCTGTAGCCTCAGATTCGAAGTGTTGTCATTCTGAGATGCTTTTCTGCTCACCACTGTTGTAAAGTGTAGTGAAGAGAGTTATTTGCAACAATCCAGTTGGGTGGTTTTTCCTGAGACTTTTCCTCCAGCTCTGATAACTGGGTTCCTGAGCGAAACCCCATAGGCATAGAGCATGACTTCAGTGGCTGCCCCGTGTCCGTCTCTCCGTACTCACCCTATTGTTGTCGTGATGTTGATTGGTGACACAGTAAACACAGACATTTGTCACAGTGTTTCCCGTCCATGGTCAGAGCAAAAAACACACCAAGTTCATTAAGATGACTCAAAGAACTGAGCTGAATGCGCACATTCGCACTTGTAGAGTAGTGCAGTGTAGATGTCATATTTTTCTACATTAACCATTCTCTCTCTCTCTCTCTCTCTCTCTATCCAGTCTCGTCTCTTCCTGTCTCGCTTCTACCGGGATCATAACATCGAGCTGTCGAAGCTACTTCACAGACTCGGTCAGCCTCTTCCAGCGTGGCTCCGTGAGGAACTACAAAAGGTCAGGTAGCATTTATTCCATTGACCCTGCTGCTCCTGGGGTCAAAGGTTAAGGGTCATGATGACAAAGGACACTGCATTTGAAGAGAAAGAGGCCATGGTTGGACAGAAGGTCAGTGAGAGGGAGATGCTGCAGTATCTGCAGTGATGGACTGTGGGAGTGATACTGAAGAGTGGAAATGGCAATATGTGAAACTCAGAACAAGAGGAGAGAGAGAGAGAGAGAGTGAGAGAGAGAGTCTGAGTGCCTGGATGTCAAACACTGAGTCAAAAAAAGAACATAAGACCAAGAACTGGTTTTATTTCAGAATTTATCCAAGTCCAGGAAAAGAGGGGAATTCTGCCACATTTCAATTTCCTCGAAACTAATGAATAATCAGTCTCTCTCTGGGGTTTTTCAATCATGTATTCCTATTTAATAAGAATAAATCAATGATTTTTGGCAAGTCTCTGAAATAAACCCAGTTCTCAGTGATGGCTCTGCTCCGGCTCATCGTCATCATCCTCACACACAAACATTTAGACCTTTTTTCTTTTCCTTTGACCACTAGGACCACTGCTCGAATTCTCTTTTCTCACTTGAATATGAACTCTTTAGCAAACAAAGATGTATTTACACTGGACACAGATCAGCTGCGGGTTAATGGAGTCACACCGTTCGAGTATTAATCAGTGAAAAAGTTAAAGGGACTCAGACGAAGAGACGGGAATCAATACAATTATTCTGAATTAACACTGAATGAAAGGAGCTGGTGAAGAATGCTGAGAGCAGGGTGTGTGTGTGTGTGTGTGTGTGTGTGTGTGTGTGTGTGTGTGTGTGTGTGTGAGTGTGAGTGTGTGGGCAAGCCAGAGTTCCATGTGTGAACGTTTCCTGCTCTTTATTTTTCCTTTTCTCTCAGTTGAGCAGACCTGATCTGGAAATCTGTACAGAATATAATATAAATATGTATTAAACACTGGAAATATGTTTTAATAACAGCATCATGTCCTTGTGATTTTTTTCTTTGTGTGTGTGTGTGTGTGTGTGTGTGTGTGTGTGTGTGTGTGTGTGTGTGTGTGTGTATCTGACTGGTTTGCTATCTCGGGATAATGGAAATTATCCACCTTAGAAACTCGGGATAATGCTTGTATCCAAACAGCAGACAAAAACTCTCAGTTTGGCACGGCCACTGATTCTGATATCATAGATATTTAACAAAATGGCGTTCCAAAAAATACAAAGAAAGATACACAATATGGCCTTCGCGTACTTTAAGGTATAAAATGACATAAAATGATGGGCAAAGGCGGGGTACATCCTGACCAGTTCTCCAGATCATCGCAAGGCCAACACACACAACCATTCACATTCACACCCAATTTGAAACAGCCAATTAGCCTAATGTGCATGTCTCTGGACTGTGGGGGAAAAAATGGAGTATCTGGAGGAAACCCATGCAAGCACGGGGAGAACATGCAAACTCCACACAGAAACGCCCTTACCAAGCCCGGGACTCAAACCTAGGATCTTCTTGCTGTGAGGTGGACGTGCTAACCACTATGCCGCCACCATACCGTCCGGGTATACGAGCACTTTATTTAAACTTTGAAAGAGTTTCAAAAGATTCAACAATAGAACATGTATATTATTATGCTCTAAAAATTAAAAATACCATGTGATGAAAATTTCTCATGTTTTTTTCTTATCTTTGTGAGTAGTATATATTAAAACATATCATTTGCCTCAGGCCTGGTGAATATTGGTGAACTATTGTTATTTATACCCTTTTTCATAGTTATGTAACATCTGTGGTAGCAGCAGAGTAATACTCCAGGGCATGTTGCTGGAGGAATATAATCAACTTTGGAGTTGAAACAGTACCTTCACTTTATGGGCTGCAGATGCCACCCTGCTGTACACTTTAATACTGTCTTATTAATTAAACTGTCCTTACATCACAAACAACTGTAAGCAGAGTTAGTAAAAAATATAAACATTAGTTGTTTTTTTCAGCATAAAATTCAATGTCCAAGAAAAACTTGGAGACCAACTCCTCCCAGATGGGATGGTAGTCCATAACTCGTTACGTTTCCAGTATTTTTACTGGTACCCATTAATACTGTTGAGTGGACAGAGGCACACTTGTGGCTGAGATCTTGGCCAGGGGTCGAATCATTGTGGAGGTCTGATGGGATTCGAACATATGACCACTGGATCATGTGCCCAGCATTCTAACCACTACACCACTGGCAACCATAGTTCTGTAACAAACTGTACCTGAGACTACTTTTTATAAACAAAAGGTCATCACACCAAATTCTGTCTATGTTTCATCACTGTTTACTGCAATACATAATTTTTATGTTAAAAACATTGAATTCCGGGCTCCTAAATGGCGACATGATGCTTGACTACTATCTACCTGGAGATTGTAGGTTCGAATCCAGGTTGATGCTGCACGACCAGAAGTCCATGGGAGCTGATAGGCCGAGCTCTTGCAGGAGGGAAGGATGGCATACGCTTACCTCTCTGTCACTCACAGCAATCACTAGTCAATCATGGGCTTTTCCTCCAAGTGTGGCCGCCCATAAATGTGCATGCGCAGCCCCTCTTCCTGGTTGGCGGTGGTCGTATGCGTTTCCTTGAATGTACCCAAGACTTTTGCACAGCACTGATTCATGTGACTTATTATCTTTCCTGCTGAGTTTGTTGTTTTATTTTTTAAACTGGGTGTCTAAAGTTTTGCACTCCATGAGCAGTGTGAGCAAATGAGTTGTAATGGATGAGTCTGACCAGCCGGTGGCGCTGCAGTCACACTGCTGACCAATTCCCATCAGAGCTGTTTTGAGTAACACTTAAGAAACACGTACATGAATTAAAATTAATATTAATAATGAAATATCACGTGGTTAGCATAGCATTAAACTGGTAAGGTGCAACTTTAGTTGAACTACAATATAAACTACATTATAATAAATTTAAACTACAATACTTCATTTAATTTGATTTATCCACTCATTTACCAAACCGCTTAATTATACTAGAGCCATTGAAAAGCTGAAGCCTATCTTAGCCGACACTGTGCGAAGTTGAAGTACACCCTGAACAGCTCACCTGAAAAACCACAGTGACAACACATACGCAACCATTCACACTCCCACCTAGGGGCAGTTTGGAACAGTCAATTAGCCTAACGTGCATTTGGACTGTGGGAGGAAACCAGAGTTCCATGCAAGCATGGGGAGAACATGCGAACTTCACACAGAAACGCCCTCACCGAGCCTGGGACTCAAACCCAGGACCTTCTTGCTGTGGACGTGATAACCACTATGCTACCGTGCCTTGCTATTCATTCATTTTCCAAACCGTTCAATCCTATAAGGTTATCTCCGCCAACACTGGCCGGAGGCAGGGTACAACCTGAACAGCTCGCCAGACCATCGCAGGGCAATACTCACAACCAATCACACTTATACCTAGGGGCGATTTGGAAAAGTAACTTGGCCTGGTGTGCAAGTCTTTAGACTGAGGGCGGAAACCGGAGTACCTGGAGGAAACCCACGCAAGCACAGGGAGACCATGCAAACTCCACACAGAAACACCTTTGCTGAGCCTGAGACTCAAACCCAAAACCTTTTTGCTGTGAGACAGATGTGCTAACCAGTACACCACCCTGCCGCCCTAATTTGATTAAATTTGATAACAGCTCCTGTTAGTGAAGTGACGAGGTACACTGCAGGAAACGGCAAAAAAAAATTCTGAATACGCAAAAGATAAAAATCTGGAGCGCCCGACCCAAAATAAGCTTCTCTCCTTTCTCAGTTCATTTTCTTTTTCCCCCACGTCCATTCTCAAAACCCGGAGAAAGGTCATCTCCTTTCACAAGTGGGTGACGACGCCTGAACAACCTTGGGAAAACAAAGAGCTTGTGTAGTGAACACTAATATTCCCTTCTGGTAGTCCTTACAGGAATGGCAGCCATTTAAGAAATGCTAAAACACTTAGCACTTCATGTTCTTACAGTATCTGTGGCTGAGGTGTGCAGGCTAAAACACTGACATGCTACAAATACCAAGTTGGTTAACAAACGCATGTGTAATGAAGCGGTATAGTAGTATGATTTAAATCTGGATATGCTGGATTTTTAGTTAGCATGCTAATTAGAGACCTAGCAAGAAGGTTACCTGCTAATTAGGCTACAATAGCATATGTCCTTATGAAATTCTCTTGTTTTCTGTACAGAAGTCTATATTCACTTTCACTAACCATAAACAGATTGTTCTTTATGCCAAATAGTGCTCCTCATACAACAGCTAAGTCATAAAACTGCTGCAAAATACTGCTCTGTGGTAAAAACAGAGAAATATACCACCAATGCTAAGGACTAAGATGGCTAGTTCATTCTAAATATAATTACCAGAGACATATTAGCAAAGTATAGAGATGAAATTACTACGAAAGTAAAGTTTACAAAAAACTTTGTGTATGAAGCAGCCGTCACTCCTTTTTAACAAAATGGCAGTGTTACACGTCTCAAGCAAACAAACATTTTCTCATAACGATGTGCCACAGTTCTGTCAGAACTGTCAAAATTTTCACACACACACACACACACACATGTATCCCTCATGGTTTCAGT
The DNA here is from genome assembly GCA_039654325.1 of Tandanus tandanus. Lineage (NCBI taxonomy): Eukaryota > Metazoa > Chordata > Actinopteri > Siluriformes > Plotosidae > Tandanus > Tandanus tandanus. The sequence continues at coordinate 6,062,991 of JBCNYH010000011.1, read as the reverse complement.
ATCTGTAAAGCCAGTGTTCACAAAGTTGTGTAACTTGTGAACAAAATGTTATTTTTTTTTTAAAAAAACATTAAGCTCTACCAAAGCCAATTAACTCCTTAAAGATTTACAGTGTAAGCGTAACCATTCAACAGGATGACAGGTGCTGTATTTCTCTACACTTATACATTAGTTATTTTCAGTTAGCAATAATTGGATAACGAGATCACTTTCACTTGAGGTGTTTATTAAAAAAAATAAAATAAAAAATGTTAATTGTACGAATGGGTTAAATGTAATCCTCGAGCACTTCGTCACACACCTCCAAACGTGATGCATTCTGACACTGGGGACGATAAACGTACCCTTACATAAATTCATGTTTTCGGTGACCATGATTTTCTTTTAAAGGAAAACTTAAAAGGTACACGATATGCAGATTACTATATTTAAAAATATACATGTATATAAAACCCCTTGCAAAAAGTACAGAATCACCACTCTCGGAAGATGATCATTCATTTGTTTAATTGTGTAGAAAAAAAAAACAATCACAGACATGCAACAAAACTATTTTCATTTAACATTCCAACCTTCTGGCTTTATGAAACACTTACAAAAATAAAAAAGCCAGAAAATTGCAACTGTTTTAACAGATCAAACAGAGGAAAAATATGGAATCATTCAATTCTGAGGAAAATATTATGGATTCACCAAACAAAAACACCACTAGTACTTTGCAGTTCTAAAACAAACACCTGTATCCGATTACATCTGCTAACTTAGTCTGCAGTTAAAAAAGAGTGCTTGCACACCTTAGCGAGCTGTTGAACCGAGCTGATCATAAATCATGGCTCCAACACGAGTGATGACAGTTGAAACAAAGGAGAGGATTATAAAACTTCTTGAAGAAGGTAAATCTTCACAGAATGTTGCATAAGATGTTGGTTGTTCCCAGTCAGCTGTGTCTAAACTCTGGACCAAGTACAAATCAAATGGGAAGGCTGTAAAAGGGAAACGTACTAGTAGACCAAGGAAGACATCAAGGCGTCAAGATAGAAAACTTAAAGCAATATGCCTTGAAAACAGGAAATGCACAACAAAACAAATGAGGAACAAACGAGCAGAAAGTGGAATCAGTGTCTGTGACCGAACTGTAAGAAATCGCCTAAAAGAAATGGGATTTACATCCAGAAAAGACAAACGAAAACCATCATTAACATCTAAACAGAAAAAAACAAGGTTTCAGTGGGCTAAAGAAAAGCAATCGTGGACTGTGGATGACTGGATGAGAGTGAGTCTGTGATAGTAATATTTAATAGTGACAACACTGCCAGTCAAAACCAGATTTTTGGTTAAACTAAGAGGTCAAGTTAAATCTTCTACAGAAAAGAAGGTGAAGATTGGTGATTAGTCCCCGAGATAGAACATTGAAGATGACATTAAGGACAGCGTTTTATTGAATTTTTAGGCTTTCAGTATGAATGACTGTCGTAAACTGTCAGTTTTTTGTCCACCATGTTGATTCAAGCATTATCCCGGGTTTGTGAGAAATTCATTCAATTCAGCAACATCCACTGAGCCTGAGGTGCATAATTGTTTCAGTATATCCTAAACAGGAACATCGGCAAAAAAGCACATTAAACAAGATTTATTTTATATCTTATTTCTTATATTTTTATAATATATCTTATATTTTACGTTATGATGGACACAGGTGATATCCGAAAGCACACGCAAGCCGGTGCATAAAACCTGTGTAACGACAGCTCTTTAATTCTCCTTATAAGTTTTAATATAGACTACATAGAAACATAAAGAAAAGCAAACTAGCACATCTGCCTCACAGCAAGAAGGTCTTGGGAAGGTCCCAGCAGAGGGCGTTTCTGTGTATAGTTTACATGTTCTCCTTGTGCTTGTGTGGGTTTCCTACGGGTAATCCAGTTTCCTCCCACAGTCCAAAGACATGCACATTAGGCTAATTGCAAATTAGCTGTTCCAAATTGCCTCTAGGTATGAATGTACGCCACCTTCGCCCAGTGTCTGCTGAGAGAGGCACCAGCCTTCCTGCGATACTAGTAGGATTAAGCGGTTCAGAAAGTGAATGAGTGAGGGAGTGTATAAAATTTAATTCAGGGGTTTTTTTAGACTTGTGCTAATTTAGTGTTCGAATAAATCCTTCACCAGAAAGTGTATCACCTTTTACTGCTCTGTATAAAAAAGTAAAATCCACCCACCGCTTCCTCAGTCTCCATTTTCTTTCAGTTACACACACACACACACACACACACACACACACACACCATGCTCATGGTTAAATCCCATCTAAGGGACTTCTGATTCAAACCTCAAGAAAAATCTGGCAAACTTCACAAGAGTGAAAAACACACCGGTGATTTGAATCATCTGAATCGAGAGCCAAGAACATAAACCTGAAAAGGTTTGTAACTCAACTCTGAATGCATGTGCATAAATATTGACATTAAGTCATCAAGTCAGATGATTAGCTTTTCAAGTTCTATTACTGAGAGTGGACAAAGTCCTAATAAACAAAGAATTATGATGGAACACATTTTTTATCTAAAGGCTCGATCTCATTTGGGTGATTCTTTGGTGACTGCCCGTGGTTTTTTGAGTTGGCGACTGTCTCAGACCAACCACAACTGTGTATGCGATGTCCTAAATGACTCAAATAAAATAATGCTCAGATGAAAATCTCTGATGGTCAGCAACTAGGTCTGAAACTGTCTGCAACTAAGTCCCCAACTATCTGCGACAGTCACCGATTAGCAGATTATTGCGTGTAATCGTCCAACATTTGGAAACATGTTGCAAAAAACGGGACAATTGTCCACAACGAGTGGATTCCTCACTGACAGTCACTGACAGTCAGCGATATGGTCCACGATATTGGTCACAGACCCCTCATGCTCGCTCCCTACCTAAAAATTGATCGAAGGCGTTATTGCCCAAATGAGGTCGGGGCTTCATTGCCAGTAGTAAGGTCTAATCAAGTAAAGAACAAACATCAGTTTTGATTGGCAGTGTATGCAGTTAATATTAACAGGATAGTACGTTACGATCATATGATTAGACCCCACCTTGTTCGTAAATGTACACACTCTTACAGGTAACACATGAGGATTGTCATCATTCAGTTTATAACATTGCCATTCAGTGTATAACATTGCCATGTTTGTTGAGGGACGTAGAGATTGGAACTTCAGCCTCTCAGAAAGAAGGTTATGGGTTCAAGGACATTTCTGTGTGGAGTTTACATGTTCTCCCCGTGCTTGTATTGGTTTCCTCCGGGTGCCCCGGTTTCCTACCACAATCCAAGACATGCACATTAGGCTTTTGGTTGTTCCAAATTGCAACTAGGTGTGGGTGTGAATGGTTGTGTGTGTGCATTGCAATTCAATGGACTGGTGAGTTGGTCGAGGTGTACCTCATCTTTGCCCAGAGTTGGCTGAGGCTGGCTCTAGCCTCCCTGAGACCCTAATAGGATTAAGCGGTTTGGCAAATGAATGAATAAATGTTTGTTGAGTGGGTGTAGCTTAGTTGAACTCGTCAAATTGTATTATCAAAATCAGTCTGCAGATTTTGTCAGCTAATGTTTTTTAGTGACAAGAACTTGATTCAAATTTTTGATATCTTCATGTCTGTGTGCATCGTAAAAATGCCTCAAGCTGATTACTGCTTGTATGCGCTTTTTTTAAAGGTCAGATATTACCTCTATTTTCAGACCATTATTTTTTATTTGAACACCAGTTGAACACAGTTCTACAGGAAGCTGCTTCCCCATGTACCTCCCCCTGAAACTCAGATTTTGTTTGGCTTCCTCCTCCCATTTATGGTCTTTCCTCTCTATGTGCCTACTCTGCTCTCAGTCTACTCCACTTTCAGGGCAGTGGGAGGCATTAGCTGGGAGCTAACCAGAAGGCTCTACACACTGTGACACCCTAGTGAACCCAAAAAAAAGATTCAGCAAAAACAGAAATTTAACACACTGTCTATTATGAATATTCAACCGTAACAACATTTATGGGTCCAACATGTATTAAAAAGCATCATATCTCCCCTTTAAATGAAGGCGTAATTGTGTTATTTATTGAATTACTTTGTCAGAGCTACAATTCTTTGGTACTTTTTATTGATCTCCACACTAATGTTATGATTCTCAAATCTGATTGGTCAGAAGATGTGGATCAATTTTATACACATTGTGCTTGCTGATATTTCAGTGAAAACTTCTTTTTGAGCTCGTGTGAATCGTTACTCAAGTCGAAGGTAACACTTGATGATAAGATAAGCCTAAAAAACCCCAGTTCTTGGCTGGTCATACAGCTCACACACTCCAAATTATGTCATCTTTCCAGGGAGGCATTATCGCCATCGCCACTACAGTGATGTCCATATCTTGGCGACGGCAGAGCGATCAAACCTTAAAGACTGCCAGCTGTAATGTGTAACATGAACTTAGGTGAACTACATAACTAGTCTCATCAATGTTTATTCCATGCTCCATAGTTCCCTCTGTACATGTGGAGTGGTCCCTTGAACCAAAGCCTTCTATTCAAAGTGCTAGAACTCCTACTGCCTAGTGACCTTGGTGATCCAGGGCACGAAGGCAGACACTTTGGTGTATACTCCCGGAGAGTCTTGCAGTCGGCACGCGTGACCCCAGGACGTGACGCCGTACAGAATCCAGCTCCCACCTCTTTCACACACGAGTGGGCCGCCGCTGTCACCGCGGCAGCTGTCCACATGGCGACTACTGAGGGCAGAGCCAGCGCACAGCATGCGGCTGGTCAGCTGGTTGCCGTAGTAACGCTCACAGTGACGCTTGCTCAGAACCGTGATAGTGGCCTGCTGCAGGGTTTTAGAGTATGCACGACCTGAAGGAATACAAAGACAAATAGACAAGAGGTCATTATAATAAAACAGCTTGTACGTGCAAATATTTATACGTATTTGTTCAGATTCCTAAGTTGTAACCTGGGGTACGTGAATATACTGTACGGACATGTTCTTCTTTTATTGTGTCCGTAAAATCCATCTGTTCAAGACCATCCATCCATTTTCCAAATCGCTTAATCCTTCTAGGGTCACAGGGAGGCTGGAGCCAATCTCAGCCTACTCTGAGAAAAGGTGGGGTACACCCTGAACAGTTCACCAGACCATCACACACACTCACCACCATTCACACTTACACACACCTAGGGGCAATTTGGAACAGCCAATTGTCTTGCATGTCTTTGGACTGTGGGAGAAAACCGTAGTACCCTGAGGAAGCCCACACAAGCATGGGGAGAGCTCCACACAGAAACGTCTCGTCGAGCCTGGGAGTAGAACTCAGGACCTTATTGCGCTGAGGTATACGTGCCACCCATTAGGCAAAATGGCTGTTCCAAATTGCCCCTAGGTGTGAGTGTGAATAGTTGTGTGTGTTTGCCATGTGATGGACTGTTGAGCTATTCAGGGTGTATCCCACCTTTGCCCAGAGTCGGCTGAGATAGGCTCCATCCTCCTAGCGACCTAATTACGATTAAGCAGTTCAAAAAATGGATGGATTCTGTGAATCAAAATGAATCGAATCATGAATTATGACTCAAATCATGACTGGTAATTAAAAACAAATCAAAATCTCTCCCTTAATCATTTCAAAACTCTATTATAAGTATTTTAATAGAAATTCTACTTGCCTGTAGAGATTTGAGCGGAAAAGGCAGCTCGGTAGACATGGAGACACCCCCAGACAGGACAGTATAGAAAACTCAAGAGCTCACACGAGCACACTTTACATTTTATCCAGCTTTCAAAACTCTGAGCTGATTGAAAGGAATTCGATCTGTCTGAGCTCCTTTAAAACTGCTCATAAATCAGGAAATGGTATTCACAGCAGAACGTTAACCTTACAAACCGGACAGGGCGATGAAGATGTACAGCACTTATGTGGGTGATGATCAGGAGGATGACGTGCATATTATAATCCCACGGACAAATTCCTAGCGTGCCTGACACACAGAACTGAGTCGCGCTCTTCATCTGTACGTATTGGTATTAGCTACTGTACTCAGTCTCCAGTTCTCTTTTTCTCTTCTAACTAATTTGATCAGTGTGCATAGCATGTGTCAAGCTAATGTGACACCTCAGTTGTAATATGGTCCTTATAGCACCCATCTATCTCTGTTTAGGACATTTCTCTTTCTCTGTCTCTCCATCTCCATCTCCATTTAGTATGACCTAATGCTTCCTGCTGCTCCTTGACCCATTTATAGCATAGTACACTTAAATCCTCCATTCTGATTGGTCTAAAGCTATCGATTACCGTTTCATGTCGCCTGGCTTCACATTAATATATTTCTACATTAAGTATGCATGAGACATATATAATACATCACAAAAGGTTAATATCCCCAAGTATTCCCATGTTTTTACAGTGACTTGTACGCAGTATTCAGTCTACAGGATTAAGCATGGGTTAAGTATGACTTAATGCTAATCTACACCCCACTGGTTCTGACTGGCTTTAAGCACTGACATACGGACATGTAATGCACTCACTCATTCATTCATTCATTTGCCGAGCCGATTAAGCTAATCCTACTAGGGTTGTGGGGAGACTGGAGCCTATCTTAGCCAACAGTGGGTGAACCCTGAACCGCTCACCAGACCATCACAGCATCCCCAGACCACCACACACAACCATTCACACTCACACTCACATCTAGGGGCAATATGGAACAGGCAAGTAGCAAGATGTCTTTGGACTGTGGGAGGAAACCGGAGTACCCGGAGAACGCCCATACAAGCACTGGGAGAGCATGTAAACTCTACACAGAAACACCAGAGCAGAGCCCAGGACTCAAACCCACTGCGCCACCGTGCTGCCCACATGTAATGCAGTGCTGGAAATATACAGATTCCTGAATAAGCCATGGCGGTATCCATGAAGAAATCTTGGCAGGCCAACTACTACAGTGAAGAATCACCATAAAGATTCTCACCAAACTATGGATCAAACTGCATGATTTAACCAGTTATCTAGGAAAGCGATTACTTTTTTATATGGGTGTGTGTCACTTTCAGAACTTAACACCGAAATAACACAACCCAGTCGGGGGTTTTTTGGGCCGCCTGGATCAGAAGACGTCTTTCATCAAGCGGGAGAAAATTTCCGGAATATGCTAAATTCTATAATAGTTTTATTATTCATTCAAAGTATTTTCAACTAAGAACAGCCAATTAGCCTAATGTGCATGTCTTTGGACGGTGGGAAACTGGAGTACCCAGAGGAAACCTACGCAAGCACGGGGAGAACATGAAAACTGTACACAGAAATGCCTGAGCTGGGGACACGAACCCAGGACCTTCTTATACATCCCATTATTTGATCATTAAAGGTACAGTGTGTAAGATTTGGCGGTATTCAGCGGCACCTTGTGGTGACGTTCCGGATTGCAATCAACTGAAATTTTATTCCTGACCCCTCCACTTCAAAGCCTGTTTGGTTTCTGGTCTTCTGTAGAAACATGGCAGTGCAAAATTAATACAGATTAATGAAAGTGTATTTATTGATGATATACTTAATTTTTGCTAATATATTCTACAAAATGTTACACTGTGTCTTTAATACTTAATTATAGTTAGTGGCACTCACTAATATTTTTTTTCCTCATTACTCCTATAGAGAATGTGGGAAATCCCACACCTTTATTATTCATAATTGTGTAGCGTGAGAACATTAAGGTGGAAAGATGGCAGCTGCTGTTACATAAAGCAGAACTATTGTGCTTGTGTGTGTGTGTGTGTGTGTGTGTGTGTGTGTGTGTGTGTGTGTGTGTGTGTGTGTGTGTGTGTGTGTGT
>JBCNYH010000011.1:5950626-5975019 GCA_039654325.1 Tandanus tandanus | reverse complement strand
GCATATAAAACAAAGAAGGTAGACAATAACAAGAAATATACAAACAATAAACAGAATTAATTAAATATTTCCCTTCATGGACGAAAAAGAAACACAGCCCATAATAATCTCATGGTGAGCTCCGCTTTTAAGCAGAACCTAAATCTGTGTATTAATAAATGCACTGAATTGTTTTTGGTGTCTTGTGGTACAGGTTTGGCTGACAGATTCGAGGAGTACCCCAAACTTCGAGAGCTCATCCGGCTGAAAGACGAACTCATCTCCACTACAAACACCCCACCCATGTCAGCACAGGATGCTATTTACTTTATTTTATAAAATAACATGTTTACAAAACCATTTAAGGTCAGTTTGTTCATCAAAACAGTCATGTGACAATATGTTGTGTGTGTGTGTGTGTGTGTCAGGTACCTGCAGGCCGATCTGGATAACTTTGATCTGAGGGATCTGAAGTGTAAATTTGACGTGATCCTACTGGAGCCGCCGTTAGAAGAATATTACAGAGAGTCGGGTATTATCGCCAGCGAACGCTTTTGGACCTGGGACGATGTGCGTGTGTTTAATGTTTATCTAATGTGTTTCTACATGCACCATAGACATGTCATTAATGACCTGGATTACAGTCAGTGCTGCCAGGTATGATCTGATGATCACCGAATATCCTGTATCTCTGTCTGTCCTTCTAGATCATGAAGCTGGAAATCGACGAGATCTCAGCACTGCGGTCCTTCGTCTTCCTCTGGTGCGGCTCGGGGGAGGGGCTTGATCTCGGCAGGATGGTAAATCTCACGTACTTGAAAGCTAATTTGTTATTATGTTTGTTACAAACCTCACTACTGTTGGGCTTTGTAGTGTTTTATAACTGTGTTTGTTATTAAGGAATAATCTTTGTGCTTTGCTCCACAGTGTTTGAGGAAATGGGGGTTCAGGCGGTGCGAGGATATCTGCTGGATCAAAACAAACAAAAACAACCCAGGAAAGACCAAAACACTGGATCCCAAAGCGGTATTTCAGAGGACCAAGGTATAAAGGAAGGGTTCTTATAGTCAAAACATGTATAATAAAGTTTTAGTTTAAGGGCGATATGGTGGCATAGTGGTTAGCATGTCCACCTCACAGCAAGAAGGTTCAAGTCCGGGGCTCAGTGATGGCGTTTCTGTGTGGAGTTTGCATGTTCTCCCTTTGCTTGGGTGGGTTTCCTCTGGGTACACCAGTTTCCTCACACACTCCAAATACACGCACATTAAGCTAATTGGTTGCCCCTAGGTGTGTGTGTGAGTGTGTGTGAGTGTGTGTGTGTGTGTGTGTGTGTTTTTGGCCTGCGATGGTCTGTCAAGCTGTTCAGGGTGTACCCTGCCTTCGCCCAGTATCTGCTGAGATAGGCTCCATCCTCCCTGCCACCCCAGTAGTAGGATTAAGCGGTTCAGCAAGTGTAGATTAAGTTTTATTAATCAAAGTGTGTGTACTTTGTTAGTGAAATTATTCAGTATGTCTCAAATGTGTTTCCCTTTCACCTTTTTGATGTGTTTTCAGGAGCACTGCCTGATGGGTATTAAGGGCACGGTGCGGCGTAGCACAGACGGCGACTTCATCCACGCCAACGTGGACATCGATCTGATCATCACGGAGGAGCCTGAGATGGGCAACATTGAAAAACCTGTAGAGATTTTCCACATCATCGAACATTTTTGCCTCGGGCTCAGACGTCTCCATCTGTTCGGCCGAGACAGTACCATCAGGCCAGGTCCTTCTCTCTCCTTCTCTCTCTCTCTCCCTCCCTCTTTGTCTACCACACACAAACGCTCACACGATGTGCAATTTATTTTTTTATTATGTGTGTATGTGATCTTCAGGCTGGTTGACCGTCGGACCCACACTGACCAACAGCAACTTTAACGCCGAAGCATACTCCGCCCACTTCTCCAATTCCCACCTCTCCGGCTGCACAGAGGACATTGAAAGGCTCCGCCCCAAATCTCCACCCCCGAAACCTGAGGGGTGCAGAGGGGCTCCGCGTGGTGGCCGAGGTGGAGTGGCAGGGGGGCGAGGTGAACGCGGGCGTGACCGGAACCGACCGAACTTTCGTGGAGAGCGGGGCGGGTTCAGAGGGCGTGGCGCACCTCACCGCGGGTTCCCTCAGCGATAAATTTACATTTTTATATATGTTTTTCTTTTTTTTCTTTTTTTTTTTTTTTTAAATGATGACACAGAGCTGATGTTTTTTTTAAAGACCACTGTATTTTTTTTTTGTTTGGCTACCAAATTTTTGCTTTCATCTGATCCAGATCAGACAGTAAATATGTCGGACAGCTGAGGACTTTTATTCATGCACATCTTGGGTTTTAAAAGGCGAAATCAGGACCTTGTTTAGATCTGTTCTGTTTGGTTCGAATGTCATGTGTTTAGAAATACAGTTTTGATATTTTTACTGATTTTATAATTGGTCTTTTTAAATTATGTGTTTTCTTTTGTTTCCTAGAAATGTCACATTTGCATCACTTCGCAAATAATTTTTGCTCTGGTTATAATTATGGGTCTGGAAGTAAATATTACAGAGCCTGTTTTCCTGGCCGTGTTTATTATTTTTGTTCTCAACTCACACTAAAATGAACTTTGTCGTCTATTTCTCAAAAAATAAAATTCATTTTTAAAAGGTTATGCTTTCACTCTGGTGTGGACCAAAAACTAACTGTAATCACTTGTACACTCATCGTCACCTGTCACACTGGACATCAGCCAAATGCAATACATTTAAAGCATTTAGCAGATGCTATTATTCAGATGGACTTTACTGAAGTCCTTTAAAGTTACTATCAGTGAATACATTCTTATACTGGTTCATCAGGACATAGACTAATTATCTGAGTGTCCTTAGTGGAAAGGAATGGATGAATCCTTTGGATGTTAAAGAGGAGAAACCAACATGATATGAAAAGAGAAGAACAGGCAATTGTCCATGGTTATTAAAAGGCTTCCTGCAGTGACTGGAGGAGAGATCACAGAGTTGACTGGGGAGATTAGAAGGTCTTGAAGCTGGGATGAACAGCAATTCAGTCTTGCTGGGATTAAGCTTCAGCTGGTGAGCTGCCATCCAACTCTGAAGCGTGGTGGTGGTAGCATCATGCTGTGGGGATAAATTACTGCAGGAAGGATTAGTACAATTCACAAAACATGGCATCATGAGGATTGTTGCTTCCAACAATGCAGCCAATAAATCCCTTGGAAAATCATGAATGAATATACAGTAGTTTTGTGTAAGAGTCATACTATATATAGCTGTGCTATGCAGCACAAACAATGTGTGAAGTGTGCTCTAGAAGAGTTTCTTGGTGGAATGTGGTACTCTTTATAGTAATAAATACTGTATAACCTTTCACATAGTGCCTGTGTGTGGGAGTGGTAGTTGGTTACGATATATTCTCAATCCAACTTGAGTTAAAAGATCAACCAAGCATGCTTGGTCAATCCCATATTGTTAAAACCTCCACAAGTTAAAGCAACTCCAATTACATTATGTCTAACCCAGCACAATGTAGAGCCAGGAATGCTCTCCTGTTACACAAGAACACAAATTTGAGGTGAGAACAGAAAGCATAAGACTGAAAAAAAACCTCACCTGATTTACCTAAAGTCAATCTGACTGCTGATTTGGATAAACGGGAAAGTGTAATAGACAGTTTGTCTAAAACAGTTAGGTGTGAGGATCAGGACTGAAGTAGGATTTGTATTAAATAGAGAAAACTACAGGAGATCTTCATTCATTAGACATTCATTTGCTGAACCGCATAATCCCACTAGGGTCACTGGGAAGCAGGAGCCTATCTGAGCCAACTCTGAGCGAAAGCATTGTACATCCTAAACAGCTTGCCAGTCCATCACAGGGCCAACACACAAACACACACACAACCATTCACACTCACACCTAGGAGCAATTTGGGACAACCAATCAGCCAAATGTGCACAGTCTTTGAACTTTGGGAGGAAACCAGAGTACACGGAGGATCCCATGCTAGCACGAGGCACTCCACACAGAAATGCCCGGGCCCGGCACGCAAACCCAGGACCATCTTGCTGTGAGGCGGACATGCTGACCAATATACCACCCTGCCGCCCCTTCAGGAGGTCTTCAGGGGACTGACCCCGAGTGAACCATAACATTTGGTTTAGCTCACCTAAAAGAGCTGACTCTTTCATTTCTCAATCGTTGTAGGTCTTTGCCTGTCTGATGCTTAAATTGCTTCATACAATCATACTTTACTTTTGTATTAATACAATACCATAATAATGTGCACTACATTAAATGTATTTAAATACATTTCAAGTTTCAAGTTTAATTTAAAAATAATACACACTTATTATTTAAAATAAAAACTGTGATTCAGTAAGGTTCCTATTCTTTTTATCTGTCTATTTGATTAAAGTTGTAAAAGTGTAAAATCGTAATACAATAATAATTAAAATTTCAGCTTCAACACAAGGAGGTATAAGAATCGACACTCCTAAAAGATCCGATTCAAAGAGTCGACTCGTTCGCTAATAACGATAAATGGCTAGTGGCTAGCTGGCTAACTGTTAGCGCACGATGGGATGTTGTCTGTTATTTCGACGGTTTAGCTACAGCACAACATAAGCTATAACATGAAAAAAAAAAAAAAGATTTGACGTCTGGTTATTTAAGAACATTTGTTTTTAGCATTATCGACTGGTTTGGACTCTCTGTGTGGCTGAAGGTCCGACAAGTTCACTAGCTAGCGCTAGCTACAGTCGGTTAACTAGCTAACTACCCTGGGGTTTCACTTTGTGGTTATAGTGTGTATATACACACTCGCTGACAAAGGTAAGATTGTTTCCGTTTTAGATTTACATATTTGTACAAGTAAAAACAAAACACGGCAATTTTGGTTAGGTTAGTTAGCTCAGATAGTGAGGACAGCTTTTTTGCTTCGTTGCTAACTAGCCCTTTCTGTAGCATAGGTTGCTAGGTAACCTGTCGACCGCTAGATAAGTTAGCCTGCGTGCTAGTCACCGCAGGAATATACTATGTTGTAATTACTTATTTATAGCATTGTTGAATATTAACTGTAAATGACTTGTAGCTATATCTGAAATGTGGGATAGGTGTTAGTAATATTTTATTTGTTTATTGAGATATTTAGTTGTTTATTGATTAGTAAGCGGTGTTTAGCTTTACGGTTGTCTTTCATGTCATTTCTTTCATTCTTTTTGAGTCCTGGGTGTATTTAGAAAAAGTAAAGCTAGATTTGAAGTTATTGTTTTCTGAGAAATTGGTGATTTGATCTGAACCGCATCCCTCTAGAGAAAAAAAAATCAAAGTTGGCTTGTCAGTCATAACGAGATGATAATCGTAATTATGAGTTAGTAACTCATAAATATGAGACTTAGTTATAGTTATGAGATGCTAAGTCACATGACTACTAACTCATAATTACAACTTACCATCTTATAATTACGTCATCCCATAATTATGACTTACTATCTCATAATTATGACTTAGCATCTCATAATTACATCTTAGCATCCCATAATTATGAATTTTTTTTCTCTAGTGGCAGAAATGGGCTTCCATATATTCTGGTCCTGGAAGTCGTTCTATTGTAAAATGCTGACTTTTGCTTTATTCCAGTAAACATTTTTTTTGCAGTATTGTGTTCATATTGTAACCTTTTATCTTCCTCAGATCATGGACTTCCCCGGACACTTTGAGCAGATCTTCCAGCAGCTGAACTACCAGCGCGTCCACGGACAGCTGTGTGACTGCATGATCGCGGTGGGCAGCCGGCATTTTAAAGCTCACCGTGCTGTCCTGGCTGCGTGCAGCACACACTTCCGTGCACTGTTTAGTGTCTCTGAAGGAGATGGAAATGTGAGTGTTATCCGTCTGGATTCGGAGGTGGTTACGGCCGAAGCGTTCTCCGTGCTCATGGACATGATGTACACTTCGACGCTGACGTTGGGAGAAAGCAACGTCATGGATGTATTACTGGCTGCATCTCATTTGCATTTAAATACGGTAGTGAAGGCTTGTAAGCATTATATGAACACTCGCACTTTGCCTAAGTCGCCCGCTGGCGAGCATGGAAGTCAGCGTGTTGAGCAGCAACAGCTGAACAATGGCTCTGACTCACGCCTTCAGCGCTCGTTCCTCTTACAGCAACTTGGTTTAAGCGTAGTTAGTTCCGCCCTTAACAAAGAGGCAGAGGAGGAAGTGAACGCAGCCGGTAGAGGGGTGGGGTCAGTTACAGGAAGTGGACTGTTAGACCAGCGTGACTCTTTCTACCCACAACGCCGCATGCAGAAACGTAAGCAGACGTTTTCTCTGATTCACTCCGAGGCAGAAAACCCACGGCAGAGACCACGTCTCCCTTCTCAAGCCCAAAACATCGTAGAAGATTGTAGGGAGGGACGAGCTAGAGGGGAGGAGCTTCTTTCCCCAGACTCGCATAGCAAAACCATAGATGAAGATTCCAAACCGGACATCGTGGTGATTCCATCAGACGACAGAGAAGAGTACAGACAGGCAGCAGTGCAAGAGGACGTGCAGTTACCTAGCCAATCTGATGGTGGCAGGGGAGGCAGGGCGGAGCCTCTGCTGCTGCCTCACAAGGAGGAGTACTCAAATGGTGAAGGCGTACAGGTGAAAGGTGGAGGTGATGACGTAGAGCAGCGTATGCAAGTGGTAGTGAAGAGCGAGCCGATCAGCTCACCTGAACCTGCAGACGAGACCAGTGATGTCACGTCACAGGCCGAGGGCAGTGACCAGGTGAGTGTTAGATGTACAGAACGTCGGTGCTTGTTCAACCACAGTGTGCGTCTACAAAAGAACCCTTAAAAGCAAGTGCATATGTACTCTTTACTCAAATTCTTGAAAATAAAGAAATAAGTTCTTACTGTCAAATACTTTTATTTTAAATTAGCTGCTTTTCTTGGAATAAGCCTAGAACAGAAGAGCCGTCTGGCTGCTGTAAGTATGCTAACCTTAAGTAGCTAGGTTAGAAGGGAGTCTGCACTTCCAGATTTGGCAGACTGGTTACAGCGCTGTCTTTACCAGTCACCGGCATCAGGGGATGCTGAGGACTGGAGGCTTTTTTCCCCCTTGCAGCAGACTAATAAAGATGCATTTGTAATTAAAAAAAAATATATATATATATATATATATTGAAAGTTAAAAAAAAATCCTTTCATTACGATTGTTGCTTTTTTCTTGAAACAAGTCTAGGATTAATGGAACTGGCGCTAGCAGTAAGTTTGACAAGAATCACAAGTGTTTCCTTTTTTTCTCTGTAATGACGTTAGGTACGTCACGATTACTTTTATGTTGGACAATATATCTAGTTATACCACATCTATTTTTTATCAGTCTTGTAGCAAAAACCTGACAGAGGAAAGAGGACAGCACTTAGAGGAAAATCCTTTTTGAGTTTTGAAACTTGCTCGATAAATAAGGGAGATACAGCAATCTGTTCGGAGTAGATTGCGGTCTTTGTTTATTTTAGTACATTGACTTTGTATTAGAATGAGCAAAAAAAATAAAGGGTACCTTTTTTCACTCAACAGATTAGCAGCAGGTCCTGATGCTGTTTTGTTAGGATTGCTTTTTTTTTTTAATGAAACTCAACACTGCATCCCACTTAATAAGCCTGTCTTTAATTTCAATCAGAAGGATGGTTTCCTCCGGTACCTCCAGTTCCTTTCTACTGTCCTTTTCACTGGCGGCATGATGATTAAGGTTAACTGGAAAAAAACACGTTTTACACACACACACACACACACACAACAATGCACAGAAAAAAAATAAAGATCCGAATACGTCTTGAAGCTCAGAGCGCGAGTACTGAACTGAACTGCTGAGAGGAAACCCAACCCACACCCACGCGAACATTTGATTAATGAGCTACCTAGATTTCAACGGGCTCTCAGACTGGATCGTCGGTCCATCTTTCGGGACAGATTTTATTATGAAAACAGGACTACATTTCCTAAATTGTGGTTCAGTTTCATCTATATTGGCTTACTAATGCAACCATTGCCTTTGTTTGGAAATCGTATCACCTTTTAGGCGTAGGCGTACCTTCAAAATCTCTGAACGGTCACCACTTCAAAACTACTTCCGCCGGTTTGATTCTATTTGTTGTGGGGTGTTGGGGATTCCCTCCTCTGATTGGCTGCCAAGTTTCATGTGATGGAGATTACCCAATTTCCAGGAATTGCAAAAATAGTAACGGTGGTGGGGAAGCCCGCCTAGACCATGACGCCTGGCCATGTATTTCGCGAGTGGCGTGGTCTGACGTCGCGTTGGGAGGTGTGGTATAGCTAATATGTTATCCCAGAAAGTATCACGATTAATAATGGGTCATTCCATGTCAAATCACCTTCCCAGGTGACCATCTCAGAATTCAGTGGAACTTTAACCAGACATAGAACATGTTTCAACATGAACACATGCAAAACTTCAAGGTCCTAGTTCACTACTCAATTTGTCAGGGTTTGGTTGCTATTGATACTGCAATTTTGGGAAAAGTATTTTATAGCAAATTTAAGCATATTTCCATGTAAAACAAACAGTTTTAAAGAAGAATAAATGTGATATGGTGTTTTAGTGAGTGTCCAAAAACTGAATGGTAGGTGAAAATTCGCTCATTTTGCGAGCCCCTGAAGAAGATGTGGGCAGTTCACCAAGGTTATGAAACTTTACCACATTCAACATGTATATCACATCTGGTAACACACAAAATTTCAGCCTTGTTGCATATTTCCTTCATACTTAGCCATCATCTTGAAATTTTCATAAATTTCACTTTTGTTTTTGCACTTTCCTTCTGAAGAGGAATAAAATATGCATAAATATTTTCAAAAATGCCCAAGATTGCAAGTCGCGGGACGACAAATGGGTCCACAAACTAGGACCTTGAAGTTTTGCATGTGTTCATGTTGAAACATGTTCTATGTCGGGTTAAAGTTTCATTGAATTCTGAGATGGTCACCTGGGAACCTCTAGTTGAATTGACATGGAATGACCCTGATACAATTATCAGAGCACACTTAGGGATGGAATTTAAAATAAATATGCTATCAGCCAGCAGGGCCAGTAAGGTACACAGAAATACTAGTCCTTCACCATATTTACTGGCCAGCAGGACTAGTGATTTTCATATTATGCTGGCCAATAATATTATTGAAATCCAATAAAAATTCAAAACAGAAAATATGGTATATCTATAATCTATATCAAAATCTATATGCTGGAGCACGACATGCATTCACGGATATGTAGTCTAGTAGTAATTTGAAATCAGAACTTAGATAAATTATTACTTTATGAAATGATTAGATATATAAATACTTACGACAGTGACCATGGAATGTACATATATTATGTAGTTTAGTCTTATGAACCGTACAAATTGCAGGTGATGCATCGTGGTGATCTGGGAGTGTGACCGTGGCAGTACTAGAAGTAGTACTATCTTCCAAATAGGCTTCAGATGAAGTGGGACGATCCAACAAGTTTTCCATTTCATACACAAACCAACGGAAATCTTCTTCCCATTTCGGCAGGTACTGGTGCACGCGTTTGTTAGCATCATAGGTACACTGTCCGACTCTTCGCTTCTCTTCCATCACACGTTTTGGAGCTGGGCGTTTGGTACCTTGAATGTACTTCCACATTTTGTTTTAGTTTATCTGCGGCAATATGGAAGGAAGCCAGTCCTTCGCGTAACAAAGTAACGAGCAACGTGATTGGTCAATTCAGGTTCACTCACTGACAACGAATAAGAGCGCTCGTTACCCGATTGACATGTTGCCCGTATGCGCATCTATATACTGAATACTAATTTCGCTTACGGCATTCGGCACATATGAATACTCGCCCCACATTTTTTGCTGATTCGCCGAGAGGACGACTAATCATAGAATTCGCTGATCATATTACTCATCCTAAACATTTTAAATCGCGAAGGGCAAGCAGGCGAGTGTGAAATTCCATGCCTGCACACTACCCTTTACTTATTGTCTTCAGTGTCACAGTTGTCCTCATCCATCTGTTTGTGTGTTGGTTACGTTGTTGGGAAAATAAACTATGCTACCTCATCCTACCTCGTCCCCGTGTTAGTCAGAGACACAGGACATTAGAATGGGGAGAAAGTGAGCTGCAGCGGAACTAGGAAAACGCTCTCAACATATTTTTTTCTTATGTAAATAAGCACGCATTAATTATGGCAGTTATTGTGGTTAGGAAAATTATTTGGCATTATTTCAGTTCAACTCAGTTCATTCGTATTTGTATATAGAGTGAAAAGTCATCTTCACAGTTCCGGAGTGTATATTTATGTCCAAATGGAACATCATCAGCAGGAGCGAGGAGGTTCTAAGATGAGACCTCCAACCAGCAGTAGCACATCAGGATGAATCACAAGGTTCAGAAAGCAGGATCAGGATTGCTGGTATCTCAGAAGTAGCATCAGCGTACAGAGTGTACCTCAACAAAAAAAACGCTTATTCTAAGGAGTACATTGCATTGCATTAATTGTACCATGGGGCGATTAAATGACTATCATGATAGACCTAAATGAAGTAGATACTAATGGTGATGAATGTGAGCTGATATCATTGTAGTGGATTAGCCAATCAGAAAGCACAACTTCTCATATACAATAGGGATAGGAATAATACATGATATTCCTCTGACCTCTGCTGCCTCAAAGGTTTTTATAAGGAAAAAGTACATTAAAATAGAAGTCGGCAGGACCATATGACCTACTTTCGGTACACACAGAAAGAAACCGAACACAAACCTCTTGGCTCGCCGGATCTCTCTACATATCAGGAAAGAGCTAATCGCTGATTCATCCTCTCACGTCTGTTCTGCTGTAAACAGAGAGAACTGAAACTGAAAACATTCTACTTGTTTATGATGAGCATCGCTGCCTTTTAATAACTTGCAATAGAGCCTTCATGTCAAATACGACAAGGTTTTTATCTTCGTGCAGGTATTTAGTTTTACTCTTCATAACAAAGGCTTGGAGCATCATGGATACTGGATGTCAAGAGCGTTCAAGGCACCTGTTGTGAACTTCAAGGCTTGCTGGACCTCCTCACACACTCTCTGAGACCGACAGTACAGACGTATGGTGTCTCTCAAGAGTGGCAAAGGAAGTACACTTCTAGAGACCTGTCTGAAGATGTGTTATTTACACACTGACTGGGTCAAATATTTTCCATAAAATAACCACAATGCAAAAGTCACCTGCAGTGCATAAGTACATGTGCTTGCTTTTAATGGTTTGAGTAGATACACCATGGTTGAGTATATACTGTGGAAATAGGAATGAAACACACACACACACACCCTCCAAAATATTCATATTTTGTTACTTGAAGCCTGAAATGAAGACACAAAAATCACAGAGATGACTAAAGCATCACCCCCTGTATCTGTACATTGTGGAATCACCTTTTGTTTGATTACAGTCACGAGCTGGGATTATTTTTTACCAACTTTACGCACCTAGACTGTACAATATTTGCCCCACTCTAATTTACAGAACTGTTCAAGCTCAAGCAGACTGGAGAGTGATGTTGGTGGACTGCAATCTCTTAGCCATCCCACCGATTTTTAATAGAGTTTAAATCTGGGGTCTGGCTAGGCCATGCAGGGACATTCACTTTTTTCTCCTTCAGCCACTGTGTGTTCAACTTCGGGTCGTTGTCATGTTGGAAGGTGAATCTTGACAACTTTCTGGCAGACAGCAGCAGGTTTTCCTCAACAATTTAACAATCTTTTGCCCCATTAATTTTTCCTTCTATCTAGATAAGTGCCCCAGTCCCTGCTGCAGAGAAACACCCCACAACGCGATCCAAACGCCCCCGTGCTTTACTGTAGGTATGGTGTTTTTTGAATGGTAAGCTGTATTGGATTTCCACCAGGTATACCATTTGGCACTGATTCCAAACAGTTCAATTTTGGTCTCATCTGACCATAAAACCTTTTTATATTTTAGTGCAGCAGATAATTGCAAATATAGCAAGAATCGTTCAAATAGTGATACAAGCATGAAATTTGGTACCGCTGCTCATGCAAAAAAAAACAAGATGCCCACCCAAAAATAGTTTTTTTTCCTTTATTTCCCTTTTTTTCCCCTTTATTTCCCTTTTTTAAAGCAAAAAATTTGTACCGTTCATTGTTGTTAAGTGAATTTTTCTATGAAACATGAATTTTTGGTGTGCACATATACATCCTAATGTATGACAGATCCAGCACTGCTGCTACTGTGGATGAGGCCAGGCTTGACATGTTCACCAGAAAGCAGAGGCCTTATGAGTCAATCCCACCAACCAGAGCAGCTCTGCTCCAACACACCAGGCGTGCTGCCTACCAGGCTGGTTGTGTGTGGGTCCAGGCAACCCAGTGTCAGCCAGAGGCTGAGGACCCTGCAGACTGGGAGTGGCAGAAGGTTGGTGAGGAATGGCAGGTCTTCTGGACAGCCAACTCTCCAATAGCCAAGAGTTGCCAACAGCTCAACAAATGTGGCTGTAAATCTGGCTGTCATGGCAGGTGCAAGTGCTACAGACTGGGTCTCACTTGTACAGCACTGTGCAGTTGCAAATGTGAGGTGTAACTACACTCTTGTGGTCTTATTTTTGGAGGGATTGAACTGTTTTATATGTGTCATCAATACGTAGGGTCTTCTTTCACATTGAGTATTTACAGTATGAGACTGAATCACACTTGCAAGGCAGTTTTTTTTGTGCAAATGTACATGTTTTCTTGCAGACATCTCCAACGCCATCTTTAATACAATCAGGTAGCCTTTTTGGTTACAGGAACGGGTATATGAAATTCTCTGACTCAAACAAAGTTCATTTGGCATGTCACATCTCCAGAACTATAACAGATACAGACCAAAGCGCCCACAATACCCACATTTATATCCAACTTCAATACATTTGTGATGCAGAAAATCTGTATTTTCCAACTCAAGGCTGATAAACTCATTTTTTGTCATCACATGTAGACCTTCTGAGGGATGTACATACGGTATCTCAAGAACTATAATAGCTACAGGCATGCTTTTGGTTAAAATTTTTTCGCAATAGCCATAATTATATTCAAATGTAATACGTTTACATATATAAAAAAAACTATATTTTCAAAGTTATGGTTCATAAACCAATTTTTGCTCTCCTGAGTCTATAAAAGTACCTATATGCTGTATCTCAAGAATCGTAATAGACAAAGACATGCACTTGGTACCAAAATATCCGCAATATCCAACTTTATCTTCAACTTTCACACATTTATTAAAACCAAGTACCACATTTTTGCCCATTTTCAGGCAGACATCTTGTATTTTGGGGCCGCCATCTTGTATTTTTGCGTGGCCAGCGGTATTTTTGAAAAGGGTGGGATTTGAAGAGTACATGTACCCAGTTTCATGCTTGTATCGCTATTTGAACGATTCTTTCACTTATCTGCTCCACTATTTGGCTTCAGAATCTTAAGGTTCGTTTTGACAACGCTTATTTGGGACTTCCATACAAGCCACATTTCTGTAGCATTTGTGATATTGTGTGCATTCGACAACAATATCTACTCTTTGTCAAAAATTCCTGTAACTGCTTTAAATGGCTCTTGGTAGCCTCCCTGACCAGTTTCCTCCTTACTCATCCATCGAGTTTGAAGGGATTACCTGATTCAGGAAGGATACTAGTAGTACCAAGCACTTTCCACTTCTTGATTATGGACCTTACTGTGCTCCTATGGATTGATAAAGCCTTTGAAATTTATTTGTATCCATCTCCTTATGTCTGCCTGTTCACAACTTTATCCCTGAAATCCTTTGACAGTGCCGTGCCACCCATAGTTGATTGTATCATATCCAAGCACTGGGATGCTCTAGGAATTGCTGTTTTTATGCCTCACTAACCAAAATGACTACAAAAGATCACAGGTTGAAGCCAGTTAGCTTGGTTTGTAATAGAGAAGGTGATTAGTTACACCTGGTGGAGTTTATAAGTTGCATTGAGTAAATACAGCTGGAAATACAGCTTTTTTTGTGTATGTCTTTATTTCAGGCTGCAGAATAACACAATGTGATTTTTTTAGAAAAGGGGTGATTCTGTTCTATACCCACTGTATGTACATATGTTCCATACACAACACAAGACTAAAATGTTATGCAGATACAACTAGAATCTTTTCCAACATGTTTTCCTAATCATTTTAAAACTGACCGGTCAGGTGGAGGCCGTAGGAGAGAAGCTGGAACTGAGTCCCGAAGGCAGCGAGCACAGCTTCAGCGACCCTCAGCCCAGCTCTGACATCCTGATCTCGGAAATCAAGGGTCCAGTCATAGAAGGAGAAAGTGAGAGAGCAGGTGATACAGGAGGAGGTGTAGATCGAAGAGAAAGAGGAGGAGGGCTCATGAGTTCCATGAGCTTTGACCGAATCTCCGTCCCAAACACCACGACGGAGGAGTGCACATTGGACCACGAACCCCCTCGTTTCCTGTTCGGCTCGGACTCCTACTCTTCTTCCATGCACCTCCCTCCATCTCAGAACCTCCTCTCGGGGGAGATGCCGGAGTTTTCCAACATGCGTGCTGACACATTTCTGCTTCAGCCAATGCTCGATGGAATCGCGTCGTCGTCTTCAGAGCAGCTGGTGTTGGAGTTTCAGAAAAACATGTTCCGGAATGGCGCGTATAGAATTCCTTCTTATCGACGCATCGCACCGAAGTCTGCACCAGGAGCTGATTTAATGCAGGACGCCACTTCATCATCGTCATCAATGTTTGTAAATAGCGCTAATTTTGATGGACCTAGCCAACGAGGAAGCAACTCGAACTTGAATCCTTTGCCTCAGCTGACACGTGCGTCAGCAGACGTGCTGTCCAAGTGTAAGAAGGCGCTTTCTGAACATAACGTTCTGGTGGTCGAAGGAGCGCGCAAATATGCGTGTAAAATCTGCTGTAAGACCTTCCTGACGTTAACAGACTGCAAGAAGCACATCCGAGTTCACACAGGTGAAAAGCCTTACGCATGCCTGAAGTGTGGCAAGCGTTTCAGCCAATCCAGTCACCTGTACAAACACTCAAAAACCACCTGCCTCCGGTGGCAGAACAGCACCATGGCGAGCGGACTGCTTTAGATCAAACGCGCATTTGTGAAAGTTAAATGCATAAAAATACATGCGATGCTGCCTTGAACATGTAGAGACAGTATTGAATATTCATTTTAACACTACTCTTAACTCTTAAACTAAGAACCGAAGTGTATTTGAGTTCTTAAGTTCTTAACTGGACAGACGTGGGATCTACTGTGACGACTGTGAGAACCTGTACTGCTAAACACTGCACTTAGAGCTGATGGCTGAAGGAAGGAGCACGAAGTACACCAATCACACTGACGGCTGAAATAACATCAGACACGACACGTATCATGAAAGATCTTTTTACAAGAACTGACTTGGAGTGCCAAAACTTTTCCTTCACTTGAACTAAAAACAAACATTAACCTGCTTCATGTTTTATAAACGGATTACTGATCCCAAGGTCGGGGGATCAAGCCCCACTATCAACGGGTTGTCACTGCTGTCCCCCCAGTGCAGCTAACTGGGTTATCAAAGGCCGGCCATGTCTTTCACTGTCTATGGTGAGAGGCATGTAAAAGAACCATTGCTGATTTTCGTCAAGAGTAGGCTGCATAGCCATCAGCATGTTTCTGCCCTGTGATGGCCTGGCGAACTGTTCAGGGTGTACTCTGCCCTCGCCCAGAGTCGGCTGAGATGGGCGCCAGCCTCCCCGCGGCCCTAATTAAGAATAAGCGCTTCAGAAAATGAATGATGAAATGAATGTTTTATATACTGTGCACTATGTAGGATTTGGTGACATCTAGTGGTCAGGTTGTATATTACCACTAACTGAACTTCCCTCCCTCAGCTCTGCCTTTCTATGTGCTTGTAAGGAGCTACCATGAGGGTCCAGTGCAGGTGCAGCTTCTGGATTTTCTATGCTTTCTTCCTGTTAAAGGTAGTGTAAGTGGTATCTAGCGGCATCTAGTGGTCAGATTCCAGATCGGAACCAACTGAAATTTTATTCCTGACCCCTCCCCTTTGAAGCCTGAATGGTTCTGGGCTTCTCTAGAAACATGGCGGTGCAAGATGGTGGGCTCCATGAGATGGGACCCGTTCGACACGTCGATATAAACAGCTTATTCTAAGGTTCTGAAAACTTTTTTTTTTATTATTAGAGGTTAATAAAAACATATTTATTGATGATACACTAAATTTCTGCTGATAGAGCCTCCAAAATGTTACACACTGTTCCTTTAAGTGATTCAATGTCAGAAATGATCGGATTATTGAAAATTACTGAAAACATAATTATGAATGTTAATAATTAGTCCATGTCTACTAATAAATCCCCCAAAGTCCCTTCAAAAGGTTCCATCCACCTCTTTTATGCCAGAACACTAACAAGATATTGTACAATCCCTCCCTCCTTCCTTGCTCACTTCCTCAATCCCTCTCTCCTTCCTTACTTCCTCAACCCCCTCCTCTAACCTCACCTTCTCAATCCCTTCCTCTTTCCTTCTTCACTTCATGTCATTATTCTTTCCCTTCTTTATTTTTTTAATCGCTCCTTCTTTTCACTTCCTTCTTCCCTCCCTCTTTCCTTCTTCACTTCATCATCCTTTCCCTTCTTTATTTTCTTAATCCCTCCTTTTCACTTCCTTCTTCATTCCCTCTTCACTTTCTTCCCTCCTTCCTCACTTCCTCAATCCCCCCTCAATTCATAATTTTCTCGATTCCTCCCTCTTTCTATCTTCCTTTCTTCCCTCTTCTCTTCATCCTTTCTTTCCCTGTTTTCATTTCGTACTGTCTTCCATTCTTCGTTTCCTTTCCAACTTCCTCCCGCTCTTCCATACTTTCTCTATTTTTTCCTTCCTCTTTCTTTTCCTTGGGGCAGTGGTGGCTCAAAAGTCACGGATCTGGTTGACCGGTAAGAAGGTTGGAGGTTTAAGCACCAACACAGTCATCCATCACTATTGGGCCCTTGAGCGAGGCCCTTAACCGTCTCTGCTCCAGAAGTGCTCAGCTGGCCCTGTGTGAAAACAAGGCAATATATATAGATCAATTAAGTGATAAATAAAAGTTTCCCCCTGTCCTCAGTGTTGATTATATCAGTGAAGACGCTCCTGCCTGTGAAACACTTTGGATGGAAACATAAAACAAGGCTGAAAAGTAAAAGCCCTCTTCTTCTTGAATCAGTCAGACTCATGCTTGATGTTTGTTTGTTGTAGACCTGAACGTTGTGGAGATGACACTGGAAATAATTCAGAACATCCCTCGAGATGTGTGTGTGTGTACTGTCATGGTTTCTGTGTCCTTGCTGTCTGCATGTGTTCAGTGCACGTAAACATTCATTTGTTTTAACGGGCTATATGTAAGAAAGAACCCTCGAGTGGAAAGTGAAGCGTGCCTGAAGCTGGAACATCTGTTTTCTCCAGGAGTGACGTCAGAAAACGTTCTAAAAGTTGTTGGTTATAAAGTACAGTTGTTGTTTGTTTTATTCTATTCCTGTGTGTAAAGGCGACGTGTGATGTCATCCATGATGTTATATATTTTTGATCAGATGTTAATAATAAGCTAGTACAGTTTCACTTCTTCACGTGTGAGGGGTAGTTTTTTTAAAGTGCATGTAGACTGTGTTTCCTTTTCTTCCTCGAGTTCGTGTTCACGGGAAACACGGTTCTTACAGCTAACTGATACCCTCACCACGTGTACTGATACCCTCACCACGTGTACTGATACCCTCACCACGTGTACTGACACCATCACATGCACTGACACCTTCATCACATGCACTGACACCATCACGTGTACTGATACCTTTATCACATATCTGACACCTCCATCACGTGTATGGTTACGTTCACCACATGTACTGTTACCTACATCGCGTCTACTGACACCTCCATCACGTGTATGGTTACGTTCACCACATGTACTGTCACCTACATCGCGTCTACTGACACCTTCATCAAGTGTACTGACACCTTCAGCACGTGCACTGAGACCTTCACCACGTGCACTGACACCACCATCATGTGCAGTGATACCTTTCTCACGTGTGCTGACACCTTCATCATGTGAGCTGCCACCATCATGTGTACAGATGCCTTTATCACATGTACTAACACCTTCATCACGTGTACTGACACCTCCATCATGTCTACGGATACTTTCATCACGTGCACTGACACCTTCAACATGTGCACTGATATCTTCATCACGTGCGCTGACACCACCATCACGTGCACTGATACCTTTATCACGTGTGCTGACACCTTCATCACGTGTGCTGACACCATCATGTGAGCTGACACCTTCATCATGTGTACAGATGCCTTTATCATGTGTACTAACACCATCACGTGCACTGACACCACCATCACATGCACTGATACCTTCATCACATGTGCTGACACCACCATCACATGCACTGATACCTTCATGACGTGCACTGACACCACCTCACATGCACTGATGCCTTCATCACGTGCACTGACACAATCATGTGTACAAATACCTTTATCATGTGTACTAACATCACGTGCACTGACACCTTTATCACATTTCTCTCTCTCTCCCTCTCGCTCTCTCCTCACCTTCCATCCTTCCTTTCTTTTTCTTTATCTCTATCCTCACCATCTTTTTCTTTATCCTTCTCTTTTTCTGTGATCTTTCTTTTCATTTTTCAGGGTTTTTCCCCTTTATGTTTTCTTTTTATCTTCTTATTTTCCTCTTTCCATTGCTCAGAATCTCTCTTTTTCTCTCTCTTTTTGTCATGTTTAATTTTTCACTCCATTTTTTTGTTTGTTTATTTAATTATTTACACACAGACATTCCATTTCCAGTATTTGAGTTTTTCTTTTCATGTTTTTTTTTCTTTTCATATATTTGTTTGTTTCCTTTTTTTCCTTTTATATTTATATGTTTTTTTTATCCAGTGTTCTCGTAATTATTTTTCTCAGGTTTTTTGTTTGTTTGTTTGAATTTTATTTTCCTATGATATCATTTGAAATCTTCTCTTTTCTTCTGATTGCTTTAAAAAAAAAAATTATTTTAATTTCCCCACATTTATATATTTGTGTTTTTGTGCATTTCTGTTGTTTGTTTGTTTGTTATGCCTCCACCCACTGAGCTCTGTCTGTGCGTGTGTCCGTCCATCTGAACTTCTTTGCGTGCACTCTTAGAATCTTCTGAATCCATCTATGGATCTTCAACAAACTTTACCTAGTTACTCATTACTAAAGGAATACAAACAGGTACAGGTTCTTGGGTCATAGGTCAAGATCACAGGTCATGTTAGAAAAATCTCATACACACTCTGCAGGCTGAACACCTGTATGGATTTGGACCAAACTTTCACCAGTTATCATTACTACATGCATGTGAACTACAGGTACTGATCAGGGTTAGTGGAGTTCATACTATTTATATTACTCGTAAGTGAGATCACACCATGTGTTTAACACGTCACGTTTACCAACAGGAGTATACAACCACACCCTTTCACTGATCATTTTATTCATCTCTATAACACTTTCAGCAGTTCTCATGCAGGAATTCTGAACCCGGTTCTAGAGCTGAAGCTCCTTCGGCATGGGTTCTCCCCTGAGTCCGGCCAGCAGGTTGTTCGCAGCGAGAGCAGACATGGCGTTACGGGTAGTGTACGAGGCGCTGGCGATGTGAGGCAGGATCACTAATCACAAAATACACATACACACACACAGTATGTAAAGTTTAGAATCATTGTCTAATAGACTATAATATTCATACACTCACTCACACACACACAGGAGCTCACCGCAGTTTTTGAGTGTGAAGAGCGGGTGGTTAGTGGGTAAGGGTTCTGGTGTAGTGACATCCAGGCCAGCTCCAGCAATCTGGCCCAAAGATAATGCTGTGTACAGGTCCTCCTGATTCACCACACCACCTCTGTTCAACACACACACACACACACACGGCCTCATTAACTGTGTTTAAATGTCCTGTCAGAGTCACCAAAAAAACACTACCAGTTTCTCCATACTCGTGTGTACATTGGCGAATCAGCCGTAAGCGTTTTCCATTCACCCACAAACTTCCATAAAAGGCAATGTTCACAGTAAAACAACACGACTATTCAGAATTCCCCCCCCCTTCCCCCGTCATTCTTTATTAAGTTTATACAGATTTGTATACGCAAGGCTAGACCAAGTATGAAGACGTCATCAGCTGGGACCATGAGTAGAAGGTCTTTCTGTCGTGTACCTGCTGGTGTTGATGAAAATGGACGTGTTCTTCATCTTGGAGAAAAGCTTCTTGTTGCAGATGCCCTGAGTGTCCGGAGTCAGAGCGCAGCACATCGCAAGGAAATCGGACTGGCTAGCTAATTCATCCATTGACACTAAACATACACACACACACACTAGCATCATGAAAATGATCAGTCGTTGTCTACGTATCCCCCCCCCCCCAAACAAGAAACTGTTAGTGTGTAGTGCTGATCAGTAGGTGGTGATGATGATGACATCATTGTGACGGGAACATGGAGCGTGAACCCTTTACATGGGACATCCCACAGTAAACATTTTCACTATTTTATGACCTGTACTTGTATCCTGTGTGTGTGAATAAATCCAAATCCCTCTCATTACCTTTTTAAACAAATGACATCAAATGAAACTAAAAATAAATCTCGGAAGATTCTCTTTACCATATTCCGCCTGGATGGTCTCTGCCAGCTCCGGCCTCGGCACAACATCTGTATAGATGAACTTTTTCACCTTGAAAGGCTTCAGACGCTCAGCAATGGCCAGTCCTGACACACATGCATTACATTTTATATTAACATATGGTACTAGTATAACTCGCTGTATCCGCATGATTTAATACGATGTTCTCCTGCCACATGACTGGTTCACTGCATACCAGCACCAAAATAAAGCAGGCGTTCCTATTAAAGTGGCCAGTGAACATGTGCTAGAATAAGAGGCGACTCACCGATCCTTCCAAGTCCGAGGATACCGACTGTACTGTTGGCCAACTCGTAGCCACATAACCACAGGGTTCTCCATGTTCCCCAGCCACCACTACACACACACACACACACACACACACACACACACATAGTAACAGCTGAAAATATTACTGTAACAGTGCTTGAAAATATTAGTTTGTTAATAGTTAATAGTACAATGTAAATGACTTGGCTGTATCTAGCAGCATCTAGTGGTGAGGCTCCAGATTGCAATCTACTGAAGCCTGTATGTTTCTGGGCCACTGCAAAAGCATGGCAGTGCAAGATGAGAGGGGACCCACTCACCATGTAGATATAAACAGCTTATTCTAAGGTTAAATTTTATTTTTTAATGATTATAAATTATTGAAAACTTATTTATTGATGATGCACTAATTTCAGCTAACTGATCCTCCAAAATGTAACACACTGTCCCTTTAAAGTATTTGTGGTTAACTTATTACTATAAACACAGCTGATAGCTAGAACTCATTCGATACTGTTCTAGAAAAATTCATCAAGACCTTCTGACCAATCAAAACTAGAATCCGATGCCACTGTGGTCGAAACAGAATATACAATGTATTTTGTGATGTGTGTAACAGGATCATGTCGCATCACATTTACTCGTGTAAAATGATTTGTATGCTTGTCCCATATCCATGCCACAGGAACCCCAATAAGGCTGTAACGTCGCTCAGTTGATACTGATTTTCTGTTATGTATTGCTCACCAGCAGAAATAAGACTTTTGCGGAATAGAAAAAAACAACAACAAACATGAATGCTAACACGAAACACAAACTTGTTAAACGGATAATTAAACCACGACAGGTGGTTGCGGAAAAGAAAACTTCAGAAAGTGTTAACCTTTCCTGCTTTCACTTCAGACCATGGTCGAAAAAGCGCTAAAGTTGATTCAGCACTTAATGGTTACGGCTGGAAGGGTATTGTCGTTGGCTTGGCGGCTGGGCAGGCGGGTGGATGTGCGGATGGGTTGGGCGGCGTGACAATAAGTTTTTCCGGCCCATTGCTCGGCTCATGCACATGCCAACTTTCTGAACTTTCGCATAGGCACTTCCTATGACCTAAACCTGTGTGTAGGGTGGCTAATAAAATGTTGATTTTCCGAAACTGTTCGTATAGGGGATGGCTTTTGTCCTCCCTGCGCATGAGGCATCCTGGCTGAGGGGTTAGGACATTCTATAGAATGGCTATTTTTATTATCTATATTAAAGTCCAATATTACGTTCTCATTCCCTAATGACCTACATACTATGTAACATCATCACCTATTGATTGACCTACAACTCCCTGTGATGATGTCACAGAGAGGGGCGCCACCAGTCCGGGACATTCCATTCACAGAGCTTTACACACTGCATGCGAGTGTGTCTGTTTGATCTAACTAGAGTTTACTAGTTTCCTTAGTAAAACAACAAATGTTTTGGTATTTTGGAGCATGTAATAGAGAGAGAGAGAGAGAGAGAAAGTACGTTTTGGCTTCATGTGTCGCCTCAATAAGTCTTCGAGAGGTAGCGAGGAGAAGGGCAACAGTCAGTTCAGCCACTGCATCAGTCAACACTTCTGGAGTGTAGCCAACACGGATTCCTCTAAACACACACACACACACACACACACACACACTTACAGACATGGCAGACATTATAACATCTAATTTTAAATGATGCCCACTAGGAATTAGCTTCATGCAATGCTAAGCCTTGTACCTCACTGTATCATGTCTAGTTAATCATCAACATTATCATCCATTCAAAAACACACATGACCTGACCTTTTCTTCAGCTCATCCAGTGAAAGATGATCGAACCCAACAGACATGGTGCTGACCACCTTTAGGTTTGGACCTGCACGCCACAAAAAAATACAAGTTTCAGCACCACAAGGTTTCTGTCTCGCTGTTATCACTTGAGAGCTTCGGCGTCAGACCTGCAGCGTCCAACAATTCAGCGTCGACCTTCTCAGTGAGGACGCAGAGCAGTCCATTGCAACCTTTCACCTTTTTCAGCAGCTCTTGCCGCGGAACCGGGTCGTCCGATTCCCAGTGCTCCATCTGCACTCTGGGAGGAGGAAAGACAAAGAAATAAAAGTTATGATGAATCAAGTGGCTCCATGTGCTCTGGGTTTCAATTAATTCAATTAATTCGATGGGTCTCAGAACCCCTTACTGCCAGATCGCTCTGATTATCCATCTATAGAACAAGTAGTGGTGCACTACACACTCTTCACTTATCTCGCTGGGAGAACCTTTAAATGTTCTACATGGAACCCTATAAAACATTGTATGTGAATCTTTTTATGAAGCGCAGATACACAAGCAAAAGTGAACGCCTCGTGTCATGACCTCAATCAATTCCATTTCAGAGAGGTCATGTTACAGGTGAGAGAGATTCAATTAGTCTCCAGAACTCACTGTCCAGAATTGCGCAGGATGTCCAGTCCCTGCGGCGGCACTTTACGGGAGACATACACGCGTGGTAATGTGGCCATGGCACGCTGCGTTCCTCTGAGCTCGAGCGCAAGCCGATGAACCGCTACCCTGGTGCACCACATCCCGAACACACTAAAGTACACCAAAGCACACAACCCCCTGCTGCCAGAATCCCCTTTCTGAGTTATACAGTGAACACAGAGGGGACTTTAGAACCTGACCGAAATTCAGGAGGAGTGTGTGTTGTTTTTGGACAGGAGCTCATGGAGGGGAGGTGACACACGCTTGACACTTTGGGCCAATATAAGCTAAGCATAAACAACAACAACAAAAAAATTGTCAGAGAGTAGTTTGTGTGTGTGTGTGTGTGTGTGTGTGTGTGTGTGTGTGTTATCACAGCTAATCATATGAAGTAAATGTTTGACTGGTCTGACAAACAAGGGCACATGAGCACACACACACACACACACACACACACACACACGTGGACTGTTCATACCATACTATAGCAACTTTATTTATATAGCACTTTCACACAACCATGGCTGAAACAAAGTGCTGTACATCACAAGTAAAATTAAAGCAAAACATAAAACATTCAAAACAACATAAAAACAATAAGTAAAAACAAATAATAAAAAAATGATAACAACAAATCAAAACAACAACAACAACAAAAATCAATAAGTAAAAATAAATATTAACAACTAATTAAAGAAATAAAAGTCTAAGTCTCATAGTTGGTCAAAAGCCAGTGAGTAAAAGTGGGTTTTAAGACGGGTTTTAAAAGTGGACAATGAAGGGGCCTGTCTAATGTGAAAGGGCAGACTGTTTCACAATTTAGGAGCGGCGACGG
>JBCNYH010000011.1:5916917-5927683 GCA_039654325.1 Tandanus tandanus | reverse complement strand
TCCTCTCTTTTCTTTCTCACTCTCTCTTTTCCTCTCTGCGCAGTATGCAGAAGCTGATCAAGCCTTCGGCAGACAGGAAGTACGTTGACCTCACTGTGTCTTTTGCTCCAGAGACGGATGGAGACGAGGATCTGCCTGGCCCGCCTGTCCGCTATCACTTTAGACATGAGAGTGGCGAGAAGGCTTAAAAAAAACCACACACACACGGATATTACACCTTCCCTTACCTTCCCATGTGGACCACTAGTGGAGTAGCACTTGATCAATCTGTACATAGTAAAAGTTTTTGTTTGTTTTTTTTGAATGGGTTCGTTATTTTATTGCAGAGCTACGTCTGTGCCGATGCCTTAAGGAATACTGTGTCCATGATGATGATGATGATGATGTGTTTACACTCCTAACTTAAGGCTTATGAAGGCTATTATTTTATTAACTGGAGAGAGAAGGGGCAGCCAGGGGGCCAAAACTATATCATGCAGGCGAGCTGAACAGCTGTATTTATTTTCCTGCCCCTGCGGCTTACAAGATGATGATGATGAGCCGGGAGAAAATACCAGCCGGTGTACAACACGGACAAATCCGCGATCTGGAACCCTATTCTCAGAACATTTCTACTCCAACCCGTAGCACGCAGCCCCGAACAGGAAGTGAAGAACCGTGAGATTGTGTGTGTTTTTATTTCCTTCCTTTAAAATGGCCTCGACGTTCCTTCGTAACTGTGATGTCCTCCGTATCCGTGACAATAAGACTGTGTCAGACATTTCACCCCTAGTTAAGAGAAGTGTGATGTTCCACAACATACCTAGAGTTTTCAGTTTAAAGTCAATTCTCCAAATAAAGCTTTCAGTGATCCGCAGCACCTCCCGGCAGCCGCGTCCTGATTCCTGTTTCATCAGTCAGAGGAGCAAAAATAACCAGGGATTCCTCCATCCTTCTCTTTCTTCATCATCACTTCTTTCTTATTTCTTTCTTTCCCTTTAAATTAATTGCTTTTCTCTCTGTCTTTGTTTCTTTCTCTTTCCTTTTATATTTCTTTCTTTCTTTTTAATTTAACATTTTTTACTCTTTTTTTTTTAATTCTTTCAATTCTCTGCTTTTTGTATTTAACCGCTTTTTGTATTTAACCGCTTTGTTTTTCTCTTTATATAATCCTTCCTTTTCTTTATTTCAGTTTTATGCTTTTCGTTATAACCTCTTTCTCCCTGTCCCGTTATTATTAATAATATTAATATTATTATATAATTTTTTAATTCATTCTTTTTACATTTTTTCTTTAGTTTGTAATTTTTATTCTTCCTTTTTTTTTGTATTTTTTCTTTCTACCTTTCTTTACTTTTTATCATTTATCCTTTGCAGTTTGTTCTTTCTATCTTTCTCCCAGCAGGATCAGATTCCTGTTCTCAGAACCTGAGGTTTAGCATGCTGTGAATTCTGCGATGCTTTTCTCCTCAATACGTTTGTAAAGAGTGACTTGATTTATCATCTCTCCCATCATGAGCTCGTTTCCTCTCCCAGCTCCGCCGCTCAATGCATAAGATTTCTATTTGTTTTTTTCTCGTGATTATGAGTGAATATCATAGACGTAAACACAAGACCAGCACTACTCGGTATATTGCGTGTATTCGCAACATGCCAAAGTGTGCAGCCATTTTACCAGAGACTGGTTAAACTTGATAACTAGGCTTTATAAATGTAAACATGCTGCAGGATAGAGGAATTTTGCCTTGTTTTGCACTTTTTATTTTGAGTCATATTGTTGTAAGTCCTGGTAAAATACCGTGAAATAAACAAATATTTGGACTTTTTTTTCAAATTTTTATTTTTTTTCTGGAAAAGTTGAGACAACATTCTACACCCACCTTATTGGAATGGAGGATTTTAGTCCTTGCTAATATGGCGGCCACGTAAAGGCACGTCATGCGAGGGTCTTGTCCGGTCTTGTGTTTATGTCTATGGTGAATATGAGGTTGAACCTCGGGTTCTGCTGCTGGCAGTAAAGAACAGGAAGTGAAGAGTGAAAGTAAACCTGTATATGGGACTAAATGTGTAGAGGGTAATACTGTAGATTAATATCTTCTCTATTCACATCCATCTGTTTGGATGTATGTTAATCTCACTAATCAGATTTATCTTTATTGAACGATGAACTGTTTCAGTCTCAGTGCTGGTGGTCTCTTTCCTCGAAATGCTCACAGAGCCAGTAGAAGTGAATAAAGGAGTAAAATCACACATTTGAGCATCTCAAATCGGTGGCGTCAGACTGCATTGCAGCCCACAGTGCTGCAGGTTCACCCGATTCTCACACCCCTGATCCGGTATGAGGGGAAGTGTTTATGCAGAAGTACAATAAACCCTACAGCGCCATGGTTTCTGTATCAAAACAGGACTGATGTTCAAAGAGTGCTAAAAATAATGCTCTTCAAAGATGTGTGTGCGCGCATGCACCTCATTAGGGATGGGCATGTGCTCTAATTAAACCAGTGTATGAGCGAGTGAGTATTCACTCCACCTCATTTCCTCCTTTGTAAAGGAAACAGCTCTGGTCACCGTGGCAACATGCCCGTCTCTAGTTACACAGCTGTTGTGAACATCTGTAAAACTACGTTTTTTAAAGACATTGTTCAAGATGTGTAATGTGTGTCATCAGATACTGCAGTGATGTAGGGATGCTGCACTGTATTTAATGTGTGTCCTGAGCAGTCCTGCTTTCCTATGGCTGAGGGACACCAGCTGTCCACCAGCAGGGTGCAGCACAGGGTTAATTACATTTAATGAGAGTCGGAGAGAGGAAGGTTTTTTTCTAGGTGTAAATAAAGTGCTTCTCTTCTGTTTATTCACTGAACTGTAGTAACCAAAGATTTTTTAAAAATGTCTTTAATAACTGAAATATTTTCCTGAAAATGAACCGAAAACCACTTTACGTTTCTCTAACGTTCTCACATGTACTACATCTCATTCAGAAGAGCAAAATAACCTAACGTGCATGTCTTTGGTTGGTGGGAGGAAACCGGAGTACCTGGAGGAAACCCACACAAGCACAGGGAGAAAGTGCAAACCGCTCCACACAGAAACACCCTCACAGACCCCGGAACTCGAACCCAGAACCTTCTTGCTGTGAGGTGGACGTGCTACACCACCATGCCGCCCTCTTTCAATCCAATAATATACAATTCACTTTCTTTCTTTATCTCTTCTGCCTTTATTTTTTGTTTTTTTCTTTTCTTTTTGTTCTTTCTACTATCTATATATCCTCCGTTATTTCTTTTTTCTTTCAATGTATTGGTTTTCTTTTTCTTTCTCCCTTTTCTTCTGTGTCCCATTCATCCTTTCTTTTTTGTTGTTCTTTTGATCCATTCTTTTTCTCTATATTTCCTTACGTCTGACTTCTGTTTTTGTTTTCTCTGTATATCTTTTTGTATTTTCTTTCAGTGTATTGCTTTTGCTTCTTTCTTTTTTCTGTACCCCATTCATCTCCTTTCATTTTTGTTCTCTTCTTTTAATATCCCTATATATCTCTCTTTCTTTATATTTCATTTTCTTTACTTTCTATTCCTTTCATTTTTTGGGCTTCTTTTTTTAACCCTTTTCCCTTCTTTATTTCCTTAATCACGGACACTGGACAGGTGATCTTTCCTTCCTCTGTTTGTGTTCGTATTACGTTTGGTACATGTATAAGATCAGGAATATCCTCCTGTATCCCCGTCTTTCTACTGAACCATCGATCGATCTGTCCACTCACAGGGCGTCTTATTCTGAAATGTAAAGGAAACATTGATCTGGATTTTAACAAGTGAAGTGTTTATTCTATCAGAACTTTCCTATTGATTTTACTGTTCAAAGCTGAAGGGAGCCTTGATTACACCGTATAACTCGACTTACAGCACAGAACGCCATCAGGGACTCGTTCCTTAGAACAACACTGTACATCCAGAACCTATACATGAATACCTACATCATCCCTCCTGTTATGAACTGAAAGCCACGCCCAGTCCGAGCTGCCCTCATTTTCAAATATGGGCGTGCTCTGGGGTCGCTTCTGGAAGTGGGACTCTTGCGTTTGTGTAAATGAGAATAGATACTATGTACAGAATAGTACAGTGTGTATGATGGGAATGTGTTACACAAAGTCGTCTCTGTGGAAGCCGCTGGACACGGTGCTGGATCCTCCTGCTACCAGACAGACTTCTGTTCCGTCATCACTGAGAGAGAGAGAGAGAGAGAGAGAGAGAGAGAGGGATAGAGAAAGAGGGAGGAATAGAGAGAAGGAGAGATGAAGGAAGTGGTAGGGATAGAGAGCAAGGGATAGAGAGATGGAATGATAGAGAGAGGGAGAGATAAAGCGGTAGGGATAGAGGGGAGAGAAAGGGATAGGGGGAGATGAAGAAAGGTAGGGATAGAGGGAGGGAGTGTTAGAGGGAGGGAGAGATGAAGAAAGGGGTAGAGAGATTGAGTAATAGGAGAGGGAGAGATAAAAGAGGTAGGGATAGAGGGGGGATAGAGAAAGGGAAGGGATAGAGAGGGAGGGAGAGAAAAAGGATAAAGAG
The DNA here is from genome assembly GCA_039654325.1 of Tandanus tandanus. NCBI lineage: Eukaryota > Metazoa > Chordata > Actinopteri > Siluriformes > Plotosidae > Tandanus > Tandanus tandanus. The sequence goes on along the minus strand of JBCNYH010000011.1, from coordinate 5,923,139 downwards.
GGAGGGATGAAGACAGAGAGGGAGGGATAGAAAAGGAGGGATATAGAGAGGGAGGGATATAGAGAGGGGTAGAAAAGGAGGGATATAGAGATAGGGATAGAAAAAGGGAGGGGTAAAGAGAGGGATAGAGAAAGGGATGGCTAGAGAAAGAGGGAGGAAACACTGGGTCAGATCAGGATGGAAGGCAAAGCAACCTCAAGGAAATGTTTCAAAATATTTCTAGAATATTTAGCTGTTGAGGTTGTTGGATTGTCGGAAGCAGCACAAATAAACTCTTCAGCAGATGAAACATGTATAACTAGTAAAATCCACATCACACTCCACCACGTTCCCACTACAGCCTCAGGAAACTGTATGGATGCAGTAAGAAATTGTACAATGAAGCAGGAACGCAGTTGAAACCAATAAGGTTGTGTTGCAATCTCCATGGAGGTGGAGAACATGATCAAACTTGGGACATGCCAAAAAAAACAAACAAAAAAAAAACAATGTGGTGCGGATGTGGTTTATACAGGATGTAATAACAATGTACTAAAATCTAGTAGGGATTTAATTAATAAAAATGAATCAGTTCATTTGATGAACTGCTTAATCCTGCTAGGGTTGCGGACAGGCTGGAGCCTACCTCAGCCGACTCTAAACAAAAGTGGGGTACACCCTGAACAACTCACCAGCCCATCACAGGGCCAAACACACACACATTGCACATTTCACACAAGCACAGGGAAAACATGCAAACTCCACACAAAAAAACAGCCCCGAGCCCGGGACTCAAACCCAGGAACTTCTTGCTGTGAGGCAGACATACTGACCACTACACCACTGTGCCGCCCCGTAGAAAAATAGTGTCCTGATAAATGCACAGCCGGGAGAGGGTGGATTGCACTTCACCTTCGAGTGTGTTCGGCTGCCCCCAAGGATGCATGCATGAGCAGTTCATGTGTCACAGAGGGGGCATGTACTTTCTTACGCCCTTCCCTGGTTGGTGATGATCACGTGACAGAAAGGCAATATTTCATAGGTGGGTATTTGCTACATATAAATTAGGGGAGAAAAATTTGGGAAACACCCCTTTTTTTTTTTAAATGCTCATGTGCGACCCTAGTGCATATGAACCAGCAGTCAGATCGGAGCTTGTGCATGTGTGAGGTATGTATGGCATGAGCGGTCATGTATATTTATCTACGTATAGATTTAAATGGAACGGAAAAAAGTCCTGGAGGTTTTTTAAAACATCTAAATACATGTTGTTGTTTTTGGGGTTTTTTGTGGGTTTTTTTGGACGGGGGGTGTTAATATATAGACAGCTTCCTCTACAGGCTGCTTGGATGTTTTACTCCCAAAGTGATCTGACTGAGTGGGAATGAAAAGAATGCTGACCGATATCAATCTCTTAGGATTCATCTTGATATTATGAACTAATAAAGAAGATTAGTGAGATATCAAGCAACAACAACAATAATAACAACAACAACAACAACAACATTAATAATAATAATAATAATAATAATAACAAAAACATGCTATGCAACAGTGCAAGAATTCAATTAAGCCCTCACTGTGAACTGAACTTAGCCTGAGGCAGTCTGGGGTCAGGGGTCTGGGGTCACACATGCATTCAGACACACATACACAAAGCACAAAGGCCCAGTCCCTGACCCCCAACTGCTCAGACAGAGCAAGACTTAAAAGCTGAAAAAGAGCACAGATGGGTCATGATATCACCCCTCCTCTACAGGAACAGACGTGGCCCAGCTCTGTTTCAACCACACACACACACACACACACACACACACACTTCAGTGCAATATAATTAATTTCTCTTGACTTCCTGACCAGATTGATGTGATGTTAGGATTTCTAGACCACTAGTACAGACCACTGTACTTCCACAAAACCAGTCTCTAATATTTTAAATATTTATTTTTCCAACTTTAACATTATTTAATGATTAAATATTTGCTGGCGGATGTGCACACCAGACTCATTACTCATACAGTACGTATAAAAACATGGTAGAGTACTTTAAAGAGCTTCATGTTTGCTGTAAGTTAACAGTCCTGCATATTTGGTCTGTTGATTTTTTTTTTTTGCCTTTGCTTCTTTGTTTTTCAAGTTCTTGGGTGTGTCTCAAATCAATCTCTGTCATGAACATGAACTGCTGTCTTATAACAGGTGGCTGGGTTTAAAAGTCATCTAGAACTATTAGAGGACACTATGGTCAGTAATATATAGGGCGTTGACATGGTGGCGTAGGGGTTAAAACGTCCACCCCACAGCAAGAAGGTCCTGGGTCCAAGTCATGCATGTTCTCCCTGTGCTTGGTCGGGTATTCTCCAGGTTTCCTTCAACAGTCAAAAGACGTGCACTTTAGGTTAATTGACTGTTCTTGGTGTGAAAATGAGTGTGAATGGTTGTGTGTGTGTTGGCTATGTGATGGTCTGGCAAACTATTCAGGGTGTACCCCGCTTTCGCACAGTGCTGGCTGAGATAGGCTCCAGCCTCCTCGCGACCCATATAGGATTCCACGGTTCAGCAGCTGAGTGAGTGAGAGAGAGAGAGTGGTTTAGTATTAATTACATAGTGGAGTAGCTAATGATGTATGCAAGTATAAACATATTGTTATGGCTGATTGGTACATACAGTGCCCTCCAAAATTATTGGCCCTCTATATAACTTTTAGTCAACCAACTAAAGAACTTTGGCCTCTGTGTCACCTCATATATGTACCCCAGGTAATCAGGAAGTCATGGATTACATTTTGGAAGTTCCTACGGATGGCTGCACGCATCAACCCAGACTCAAACCTGCGAACTGTCAGCTGCCAGTGATGTCGAAAGTTTGTTGCTTATCCGGATCCAGGTCACGGGGCAACAGTGTCAGGAGGGAAGTTCAGAATGTCAGGAGAGAGTTCACGTTGGAAGGATTCCTAGGCGATCCGAAGCCAGCCAAGGCATATCCATCTCCAGAATATTCTGGGCTGGCCACGGAGTCTCCTGCTGGACAGACATGCTTGGATCCCCTCTCCAGGGAAACATCTGGGAGCCACCCTAATCAGGCACCTGAACCACATCAACTGGCTCTACTCTGAGCTCCTCACACTGTCTTGAAGGCTGAGCCCAGCCACACTGAAATCTCATTCTTTCGGTCATGACCCACAGCTCGTGCCCACAGGTGAGAGTCGGGACATAGATGGGGCAGTAAATTGAGAGCTTTGACTTACAACTCAGCTCTCTTCACCACAACGGACCAGTGCAGCGTCCACATCAATGCAGTACTGCTCCATTTCCCCCTCATTTGTGAATTAGACCCAGAGATACTTGAACTCCACCTCATCAACTTCTCCCTGACCCGAAGTGGGCATGCAACCCATTTCCGGCTGAAAACCATGGCCTTGTAACGCATAACCATTCAAGCATTTGCCCAAACTCCTAATCCTATTAGGGTTGCAGGGAACCTGGAGCCTATCTTAGCCGACTCTGGGCGAAGGCGCGGTATATCCTGAACAGCTCGCTTGTTCATTGCACGGCAACAAACAACCATTCACATTCACACCAAAGGGTAATATAAAACAGCCAGTTCGCATAATGTGCATTTCTTTGGACCCTGGGAGGAAACCAGAGTACCCAGAGGAAACCTGGGCAAGCCAGGGGAGATCATGCAAGCTGCACATAAAAATGCCCGAGACTTGAACCCAGGACCTTGTAGCTGTGAGGCGGACGTGCTAACCACCACACCATCATGCTGCCCCCAACGATCCGAATTTAACGATTTCTCGAAATCTGCTAACAAATTTCATGCGGTGCTACAAGTCAGCGGAATCCACTTCACGTGGCATGTTTTCTCGGCCGTTCCCCCGGTTCCATCTGGGTTCTCGGGTTTCCTCCGTCCTCCCATAATGGATGAAACCACAGCCACAGAAGAGGAGTGAAAGAATGAAAGACGGGACTTCCTGCTGATATGATCACCTGGACAACCTGAAATGTTTTTAAAGGAATGTTTTCCTCTCTTTAAAACAGCAGGTCGGATTGGGACACACCCCTCCGTCACACGCGCGCGCGCTCTCTCTCTCTCTCTCTCTCTTTCTGTGGGAAAAAAAACAGTGAAGGGGGAATGAGCGTTTCCTGTTGGCTCGCGCCCTGATTGGCGCGCGCTCCTCCTGCGCGACATCTGGAAGGGAGGAGAGACAGAAAAGGAGAGAGAGAGGGAGTGACTGTGTGTGTCAGTCAGATTCACAGAGAGGTAGAACGAAAACTAAAGGGGGAATAAAGAGGGGAGAACGACTGTCACCGAGTCCTGAGGTAAGCCCAGTGTCACGTTAGGCATTTCTGTGTAAATATGCAGTGTACAATATGCTAATTTTGTTAGCATTTAATAACGGAAACTTCTGGAAAGGTTTTCGCCCTTGAGCGCGCGCGCGAGGCGAACACTGACTGACACAGAGACCCCTCCTTTCGGCTGTTTGTGTTTGTGCTTCGGGGGGTTTTCATATATTAGTGGTTACGGTTTATCTGTTTAGCATCGTGCTAATATCATAATAATAATGTGTGCTGTCTGAAAGATAAGAGACCCCGAATCCTGTGTTTATATATCAGTTGAAGCCTCCTTTAGCCCCCTCCTCAGTCCGGGCCAAAGCCAGTACCATCCATACAGCACAGTATGCTAATATATCCAAGTCATGTTTAGCGTTAATGTTATAATACAGTTATATTTACCATTCTTCATGAAACACACGTGCATGTTATGTTAGAGATCAAATCCAAGCACAGAGATAAAGGTGAGTGTTTTAATGATTAATGTCGCCGACTTTAATGCGGCACCACCGCCATGACAGACACATTTATACATAGCAAAGGGTTCTGGAGTCCGATATCCCGAAAACAACAACTCCTTTTTCGCCAAATTGCTTCCAGACTGTGCAGAAAAGCCGCCCAGGCTAATAGGTACTCGTGTTTTCAGCCTCATTTCACCGCGTGTTTACGTGAGAGCTGGGAATGTATAGGGCTCGCTGAGCTCGACCCTGATTGGCTACAGAGCTGATTAATATTCATGAGGCTGTAAAGTGGCCTGGCGACGATCACAAGGATGTGTTTGTGGTGTGTGTATATGCTTGGGTGTGAGATTTAAATGTGGGGTTGTTGAGCCCTGGACAGTATCATCATGTAGTGGTCAGAAAAAAATATTAACCTGGTAAGTCTTTTTAATAATTGTGAGCCACACCATTTATTAAAAGCTATAAATCACAGCGCTCAAGTAAAATACTGATTGTTTATTAACCGAGCTTGAGATCTGTACAGCGAAATCTCAGCCCAGGGCCTTGAACCACAAACCGTGCAGCAGCGAAATCTGTACTAAAGGCCAGGGGCTGGGATTTCTCTGTACAGACCAAGCAGATGAGGTTAATAACAGTTTAGTTCATTATATGGCAGTTTTAAATGGCAGACTTATTTATGTGGAGACAGGATGCATATGATAGATGAGGAGTTTATTGTGAACTGGCAAACCAAGAGATGGCAACCCAAAGTGAAACAAGGAGGCATAACATGTAGGCGGCTAGCAAATTAAGCAAAACGTGCAGGAAACAAAGAAAACACCAAGAACGTGGAATATACTGAAAACCAGAACACTGATGCCGTGATGGCAGCTGAAAAGCATTACGCTTCACACACACACACACACACACACACACACACACACACACACACGTCGGCGATGTAAGGTGAGAGCTTAAATCCACTTTCTGATTGTGGCTGCGAATGCTGCCCACTCTGGGATACACAGTTTGCTGGCAAATCAGAAGTGGCGTTGTGACACTACCAAAGCCATCACAGCCCTCTTGTTTGGAAAAGGGCGAGCAAGATCGCCTGAAGTGAATTAAATAAATCCACCATTTTTAAATGCCATATAATAAACTTCTTATTAATCTCGCTTTGTAAGTGACCGGTAGCTTTTGGCTTGTTTCGATTCCCATGGAAGCTGCTGAAGATCCTTGCTAGTGAACGGCGTACTTGCAGGGCGATACACACCGGTCCATATGTAATTTATTGCCCACATGTGGACCAATCAGACTGCACATACTCTTGTTATCACATAATGAGCTTACTTACATGTGTTTATGTGCATCATTCTTTCATTCATCATTCAAACATTCATTCATTCATTCATCCATTTTCTTCCGCTTCTTCCGGGGTCGGGTCGCGGGGGCAGCAGCCTAAGCAGTGA
>JBCNYH010000011.1:5872056-5885767 GCA_039654325.1 Tandanus tandanus | reverse complement strand
GCACACCTGAATCAAATTACCATGTACATTAAAACATGTTTGTTGATTACCCCCCTCTAAATTAGTTTATGAACATTAACAGTTAACAGATTAGACACAATTACATAATCTTTACCAGAGACAACCTATAAATTATTTCATTTTGATGCCATTTCATCCATCTTTGTGGAATTAGAGAAAAGGCTTCTAAACAGGATTTTTTTTGTAGGGTGGAGGAGTTAAATATTAGTTAAATATAACATTGTGGCACATGATTTATAATCAAGAGGTGGTGAAATTGGGATACGCATTGGAGTATGAGCTATTTGTGAAAATTTAATGTTAGACAATAATGAGAGAGAGAGATTTTTGTGATTCCTTGTTATTGATAGGGATTTAGAATGTTTATTTGAGACTTTTATACACCAAAAATGTAACTTCTGGGTTGAGAAACTTTAATCTTTGTGATTGTTTAATTCTTCCATATGTTAGGGGAATCTCCCACATGCCTGTTGGCAAACTCTAAGTGTGCTTTATTATTCTTATTCTTATTATTATTGTTATTATTATCTTTTTTTTTTTTTTTTTTGGCAATGGAGTTTTTTTCCATGGCCACATTTTTTTTTTCATTGCCACTTTATCATAAATTCCAGCTCATTGGAATGTGGACAGATACACCAGTTTCTGCTGTGGAGCTTTCCAGCTCCTTCAGGTTTACCTTAGGACACTTTTTTGCTTCTGGTCTTCATGATGTTTTAGTGATAGTTTACATATATATGCATCCAAGTTGAATAGTATATAATATAGTATATTTCATAAGATTTTGAAGTCAAAAGTCTAAATTTACACTAACAATACTAGCTAACTAGCTTAACTGCACTACGTGTCAGCTATGGAGCTGCAGCAGAGGAACTTTCCACAGTTTCCAAAACAATAAAAAAATAAAAATAACTCCTGCCTAAGATGCATAATACACAACAACATCTAACATAGTGACAGATTCCACAGAAAGTGTGCTCACCAGACAGGTTTTAATGAGACACTTCCTAAAAAAATGTATGATTGAAATTTATTACCAAAAAAAATTATTAAATGGAAAATAAATCTACCTACCAACAAAAGCAAGGGGGGTGTTGTTTGTTTTATTGTTTTCTCAGAAAAGGGATTTTTGGTGCTCAAAACATACACCAGATGGACAGAAAATAATCCCAGTAGCAATATCCAATGCATTACCAAAGCAATCGAACGTTACATGTCCATCACCATAACGTTAGCATTGGGTGAAGAATGCCACAACTGAATGACCAACCTAAGAGACAATAAATGAAAATATATTCAAGCTGTTTGAAACTCTTTCATTAGGGAGTATTTTGAACATTCAAGAACATATTTACCCCGCACTAGCCAATTTTTTTTAGGCGAACGTTATTTCTGTTCGTGATATTGTTGTAACGCTCGCCCTGCCGACCAGTCCAATTCGGCATTTTAGACACATCCGGAAAAGATGCGAGACCATTACTGCGCATGCACAAGTATTTCAGTTTGTCAGGCTTGCTTCTCCTTCGGTTGTACAGCCGTGGAATGTCGTCAAAACAGGTAAGAAATTTCATTCCACTAAAATAATGTTAGTAGGAAGTAAGGTATGAATTATTTAGCTTTGCGTCTGATTGAATGTTGTGGTGATTTCTGTTTGAAATGTGGCAAAAACCGCCAAAAAAAGTCCGCCCTCTTACTGAATTGACAGGTCATGGTGGAAAATCTTTAAAAAGCGCACACTTCCCACCTCGTCATCCCTCTCTCTTCCGCCCTCCCAGACCCGTACAACAGTTAATGCCCAATACTTGGGGTCAAGTCAGCGAATTTGAACAGCAGCAAAATCTTTCTGGGTTGCTCCAGTTTTGTTTGTGCAAAGTTGCTTGCAAGCACACGACTTTTTTCGTGTATCAATGTGATACATACACCTCACTTGATCCTTGTTCCAAATCAGGAGGAGACTTGTTGCTGTGATATCAGTAGCACTGGGTCCTCTTGGGTGCAACAAACAGGTCAGCTGATTTGAACTCTGTCCCCGTATGACAACTCCGATCTCTGCTCTATTTCAAATCAAGGACAGAGAGGGAAGTTGAACCACTGGTGAGTTCTATTACATAACAACATCAAGCAGGCAGAAAGAAGTCATTGAGGTGATGATTCCCAAGCCTGCTGGCAGATGAGATCCTTCACCTTCAGCGGAACAGGATTGGAAATTAGTATCTAGTTAGGGAGGTACAGAACATGCAAAGCTGTGTAAGCAACAACTACACCACCATACAGTAGACAGGTTTCTATCTGAAAATAGATCCTTCACCTTCAGTGGAACAGAAATGGAAAATAAAAACAGACTTAAGCAAATTGTACATTAATTACAGATAAGAACTAATCTGACCACCACAGATATAAAATGAATGATACTATTTCTACTAGGAAACTAACAAATAAACCTAAATTCTAAATTTAGCACACATAAGAACAAGATTACTACTGGTTATTTCTTGTATTGCACCATTGGCTAATGTCACATGGACAGAATCTGTGCATGTAACATTGGAACTGCTAAAGTTACATTAGGATTCTGTCCATGTAACATAGCACTTGCTGCTAGTTCCAGATAAACTCTGCATAGTGATAATGAAATTATTTGAAAGTGCAGATAGCTTGATTTTTCATGCAGTCAGTGACCACCTTGAGCACATTCTAAGCTATTAGGAGTAAATGGTGAAAACGACAGGTTGGCTTTCTGTCCTCTTACATTGCCGTTTTCTGCCCATGTGTCATTAGCACCATGACCTAATCTTTAAAACCAGTGGGACTCCTTGGCCACACTTTCTGTGGAATCTGCCTAGTGCAAATAAATTAAACGAAATAACATCCAATTTAAAAAAAGAAAAAAGTGACAACATACCTGCAGAGGGGATCAGCAAAATGTCAGAACACTTTCTAAAGAAACAGGTAATTCAAACAATTAGCTAATTTAATTAGGTACTTCCCTTTTGTTCAGTTGGAGCTATCAGCTTTATAGTCTACTTTAACTCTTACACCACTCCTGACCAGAATGTGGTCATGTGCCTCAAACCTATTTCTGTCGTCACATCTCCTAGATCTTACCCACAAGCCAGAGGCTGTACAATCAGCAACCTTATCTACCCTCCACTGTTGTCACAGTCTCAAACGAAGGTGGTGGGTGGGATCTGGAATTGGCGATCTGCTGTAAAGAAGGCTAATTTCACCTCTGCCTTTGCTTCTCATAATTTTCTCCACTTTCTGCCACTAATTTCTGTGCAAACATTCCTGGTACGTCTTTCTATAGAATTCCGTCAGTAATTAACCACCACGATGATACTAGAGACCGATCGGCACGCCGACAGAGACAATGCACAAAACACAAAGTGAAGGTAGACCATCTCAGCACAAAACAAACTTAGGTTGTTTAAAAAGACCAAATCACATCTTAACCCTCAATCTGAGAAGGAAGGGAGGGATAAATATAACTAATAGGGCTAACTAGTTGTAGTAGTATCGTATGCTTGTTTTACACCTCCGAGTTCATGCTTGGCAGGGCTAACTGCAGCCTTAGCAATGACTAGTGACTAGCTAGGGCTACCCCTAGGGCTTACTCACCCTTGCTGTAAAAATTGTAAATTCATTCCGGATGGTCACACCTGTTTCCTGCACCCATCCTGATACAAAATAATCAGCTGTTTGGCAGTGTAAAGGTGATAACTTTTGTACGATAACATCGTAATGTGCATCAAAGTCATCCACAATCTTTATTTTCTCTACATTTGTCTCCCTACTCGCCTTGTCCAGTGAATCACTGTATTTAGTCGGCTTTGACATTTTTTTAAATTGTAAATCAGTCGAGTGGAAAGACTGCCTCGGCAAATGCGTGAAGGTTTTATTGAGGCATTGTTTATCCTCCAAGATGTTTTCGTTGGGCGTGTGCACACACCCTGATGACGTCAATGCATACTACCTATAGTGAGAACTATATAGTGCACTCAATACATCCCATAATGCATTGTGAAAAGAAGTGTACAAACGATAGCCACTATCCAAGCAATATACCATCATGCATTGTGTTTGGGCTGTTGGAAAAAATGCCTGACAGATGGGAGGAAGGAGAGCAGATGGGAAATGTTAGCTTGTCCTATGAATATAAGTAATTTTGTGTTTAAGTAAAAACAAAAAAAAGGCATTAAGCCAAAGTGTACTGCACATTATAAACAGACAGTCCACAACATTAAAAAATAGGCAAAATGGAGTCAGACATGATCTGCAATGTCTTAAGAAATGTCATGAATAATGTTGTTGACCTTTTTTTTGTAATTATTGATTGTATATTTTACAGTAATTAAAATTATCGTGATTTACACTACCATATCTATACCTGTGATTCAGTGCTCCATCAGTAGGTGGCGGTATAGCGCCGTATCACGCTTAGTCCAACCGCCAGAAAACGTCCAAGAAGAAGAAGAAAAAGAAAACGACTCCACAGATTTAGCCAGTCGTGCTAACAAAAACATTAAACAATTTCCAATCATCAAAGTTGCTATTTTCTGCAATTAACAGTAACTTATTCGGTCTGTTTAGGCAGAAAACACTGAGGTAAGTTAAACTTTATAAATTCCCTAAGGGAAATTTGGTTGTCATAGCAGCAAGTAGAAAAAAATATATAATTAAAGCTTGAAATTGTCTTTAAAATACCACCTCACTTGGACTGATAGCTTTCTAAGAGGACTGACTCATTAACGTCTATTGTTATGAGGCTTAATTTAAGTAAAAGTGGGCAGTGGTGGCCCGGTGGTAGGGTGCTGGATTACTGATCCCAAGGTCTGGGGTTGAAGCCCCACTAAAACGGGTTATCACTGCTGTCCCCCCAGTGCAGCTAACTGGGTTATCAAAGGCCGGCCATGTCTCTCACTGTGTGTGGTGAGAGGAATGTAAAAGAACCATTCCTGACTTTCGTCGAGAGGAGGCTGCATAGCTGTCAGCGTGTTTCTGCCGTGCGATGGCCTGGCAAGCTGTCCAGGGTGTACCCTGCCCTCGCCCAGAGTCGGCTGAGATGGGCGCCAGCCTCCCCGAGACCTTAAGTTAAGCGGTTCAGAAAATGGATGAATAAAGTAAAAGTGTGATCTGCATGAAGGGAAACTGAATCTTCTACTCAGTGGGTTTTAAAAATTTGAATAGATTATTTTTTCTACTTAGTGGCAGGTGATGTGTTGTACATCATCTATTTGCATAGTACCATAAATAAAACCACTAAAATCATTATATATGAGAGTTAGAATGTCTTCACGTTAGCAGCTTGTTTTTTTTTTTATAGTGGCATGTGTTGGGCTTCCTGTTTGTCTGTGGTGCATAACCTTGCGACATAAATGAAATAAGCATGAGAATATTTTGTGTTACCTTGCGTGTTCATGTTTTACTATCATCATTTTTGAGATCAGGTTGCATGTTAGGGGTCACAATTTGTTTGGTAAAAAAAATTGAGATGAATATATTTTAAAAAATATTTAATATAGTGCTATGATATCTGGTCAAATTCCAAACTTTTGGGAAATAATTATATCAAACAATGATTTTACACCTACCGTTGTGTACCACTGGCACAGAATGGGCATGTTGCAGACACTGAATAACAACATATACATTTTGAAAAAACTGTGATGAATATAAAATATGATTTTTTTTTTCAGTTAAAGGAAACTGAGTGAGGAGGAAAAACATGGAAGTTTCCATTTTTTCTTCATCCATTGACATTCTGATTTTCAAGGTAAGATTTGCGGAAAACATTACGGACGCGGAAACACGTTGCGGACACTGAAAACAAAATATTAAATGCCCAAATGTTTGGTTAGATAATCATGTGCACATTTGTTATTGGTGATAATTGACCATCCCTTGATACTCTATAGTTAACCATGAACCAATGTCTTGGGCATGCTGAACATACAGAATAATCCTTCCTTTGCGGACACTGAAACATTTCATAGACTCATGAACTAGTTGAGAAGGTAGCACTGTATCTCCATATACCTTGTGTATACATCAAGCGCGTTACAGTTTTTATACCAGTATGCTATCAAGTATTTAAAATAGACTTTTGCAAAACTTTCAAGTGTATTACAGTTGAAGTTATAAACAAACTAATAAATGAAAGCTTAAAATAATGTTTCCATAATGATAATTATAATTTATGAAATATGCAATAACTGAGGAATCTCGAGTCTGATCTCTTTCAAACAACCTTCAAATGAAAGAAGAAAACAGTATGTTACCAATGAGTAGAACAGTGTATGGCAAAGATGCAATACATCAATATTAACAACATTCAAAATAAGCAATATTGAAGACTGATCCTTCATAACAGATGAAAATGTATGCCAAAATGTACCATCATTATGTGCCTGGTAGGCGCATATAATAAAAACTCTGTCCAAGTTAATAAAAGAAAACATTAGCATTTGTATAAATTTTTTATAGCAGTTGTATAAAATACCCCAACAAGGATTCTAGCTGCCTATTTATTAACAAACAGTCCCATAACACAATCAGTGTTCTCCTTGCAACCTGATCTTGATCCATATGTATCTTGTAATGCTTTATAATTTACATGATTATCTATCTATTCATGCATCTATCTGTCTGACAAAGCACTTGTTTTTCTTATTTTATTCACAGAATAATAATAATAATTATTATTATTTTCATTGTTTTAAATATTGTATGTATTACTATTATAATATTTAACTTTTTTTGCAATAATTTATTAATTTATTTAGAGCTGTTTATAATGAGTTCAGCACCAGACGGACGGCGCTCCTCCAGGACGTTTCAGACTCCTGATCCATCACAAGTAAAGTGTTCCAATGATTTGTATTATTTATTTATTTTTGTAATGCAATTTTAGCAAGTTATTACCAAAGGGGGGAGTTATTTCATTATAATAACAATGCAAAATTAAAAAAAAAAATCATAACCAGATTTTTTAGGTTAATCAATACACTTATTACCATAATCCATTTGCGCTTGGCAGAGGTACCTTGCATTCTGAAGCACCAAATTTGGTTCATGGGTCCCATGCAGGAATATCTCAGTTGGGATTGCATATGTGTGAGCTTGACCTTGCTATAAGGTCACAACAGTCAACTCCGTAAAAAAAAAATTATACTGAGCTTGGCAAGGCTTGTTAGTTGATAATTTTGGAAGGAAATGACATAAGAGCACCAAATTTGGTTTGTGGTCCCCCTCAGTGGTGAATAGGTTGGCAGGAGGGTCTGGACCCTGTGATCAATTTTAATCTTGTATCACATTGATTTTTAAAAAAATATTAATATAATTTAATAAAATATAATTGTAATTTTCGTGGAAATAAGCAGTGCAGGAGATACAAGTCTTCCCTGGAAGACTCATACTTTATTTATTTATTTTTTTAATCAAATCTTCCTGCTTTTGGGGGAATTTACTGAATTTTTAACAGCATCATTCAAAGAAAATCACATATCATATTAAAAACCAAAGCTACATTGAAATGGAAGAGCTCAGTGTGTTAAGACCATTTTGCAGCATGCCTTACCAGATGTTCTGATAAATTATGTTACTAAAATTCTGTTTATAGCCTAACAAGGTTTATAAATGGTGTTTTTTATTTCTTTATATTTTTTTTATAAGTATACATCTGATGGATTAGAAGTCCACGTGAAGAAAGAGAAGACATTAGAACTGAGCATCTATAATCATGGAGATAACCTCGACAACCCACTGGAAGTTCCCTCCAATAAAGAGGAAGATACTGATAATAAAAATTATCTCTGTAAGTCATCAGACCACTCTGTAGTGTTGTAACACTGAGTATTTTATGATACACACTACACTGATCAGCCATAATATTAATACCACCTGATTGGGCTGGGAGTCCCTATGCACAGCCAGCTTCAATGTACTGTGTGTTATGATTCTTTTTTAACATAGCCCGCATTAACAGATTTAGCAGTTTGTACTACAGTAGCTCACCAGCAGGTGGTGTTCAGTTGACAGCTCACCTCCTCACTTCACCCGAATGTCCAGAACATGTGGCCACAAGTCCGATGACACAACTACAAAGTTGATCATCGAACTGCGGACTTGGGTGTCCTGGTGCCAAGTGCACTTATGGACACCTTTTTGTTCAAACATGGTGTTTATGGAGGGAAGCTAACCTTTCGTCAACTGGGGAGAGCCCCAACATGTGGGCACTGACAGGGGGGCAACAAGGATGCTCACACCGGGGTCCAGTCCCTCTCGAGATGGGTGGATCCAATGCCCAAGCTATGTGTTCAGGTGTGCCTGACTAGATCTAGTTGGTATTTCTCAACATCGTGCACCAGCTCAGGCTCCTTCCCCGCCAGAGAGGTGACATTCCATGTCCCAAAAGCCAGAATCAGTAACCAAGGATTGGTCCGGCAGAACCCACACCTTCGGCTGCCACCCTGCTCACACTGCACCTGAGCCCTATAACCCCTTCCACAGGTGGTGGGGCAATGGGAGGGCAGATCCATGTCTCCTCTTCGGGCTGAGCCCAGCCGGGCTCCATGGACAGAAGCAGAACCACCAGGCGCTTGCCTATGATCCCAGGCTGGAACCCCGCTAACCCGCGTCCGGGCAAGGGAAACGGAGTCCTTGCACTCATTTCACTCATGGGGTCTTCTGAACCGCGCTTAGTCTGGACCTTCACCTAGGACCTGTTTGCCTTGTGTGACCCTACCAGGGGCATAATGCACCTGACAACATAACTCCCAGGATCATTGGGACACACAAACCCCTCCATCACGATAAGGTGGCGATTCAAGGAGGGGATCTCGGAGACCCAAGCGTGTAGTTAGGGTCTCCTGGGAACCTTTGGCAGAGTCTCCTTTTAGATGGGCCTTCAACTCCCACCTCCGGCAGAGCTACTACCACATACCAATGGAGGCCGGGAACATAGAGTCCAAATGGGCCATGTTCCGTGTTTCCATTATTGAGGCGGCAGCCTGGAGCTGTGGCCGGAAGGTCATTGGTGCCTGTTGTGGGGGCCGTCAAGCTGAAGAAGGAGGCCTATTCTGTCCTTTTATCCTGTGGGACTACTGAGGCAGTGGGCGGGTATCGACAGGCCAAATGTGCCGCAGCCCAGGCTGTCATCGATACAAAATCTCGGGTGTGGGAGGAGTTCGGTGAGGGCCTGGAAAGAGACGGTTGGCCTTGAAAAGGTTCTGGACCACCATCCAACACCTCAGGAGGGGGAAGCAGTACTCCACAAACATTGTTTAAAGTGGTAATCAGGGCCGTACCTCTGGATTGGCAACCAGGGGTTGGATCTCCCCCTTTTTAAAAAAGAGGAATGGAGGGTGTGTTCCAAACACACTCCTCAGCCTACCCGGGAAAGAATATTCTGGAATACTGGAGAGGAGGATCCGACCAATGGTTGAACCTAGGATTCAGGAGGAACAATGTGGTTTTCTTCCCAGCCGCAGCACTATTGACCAGGTGTTGTGGGGTTCCGGTTTGGTGGCCGTAGGATCTTGTTTCTGCTATTTGCAGATGTTGTTGTCCTTTTGGCTTCATCAAGCCGGGGCCTCCAGATTCACAGCTCAGCGTGAAGCAGCAGGAATGAGAATCAGCACCTCCACATCTGAGGCCATCGTTCACAGACAGAAAAGGGTGGAATGCATCCTCCAGGTCTGGAATGAGGTCCTGCCCCAAGTGGAGGAGTTCAAGTATCTTGGGGTCTTGCTCACAAGTGAAAGAAGGATGGAACGGGAGATCGGCAGGTGGATCGGTGCAGCCTCTGCTGTAAAGCGGAGCTTGTACTGGTCTGTTGTGGGAGCTAAGCCGGAAGGCAAAGCTCTCAATTTACCAGTCAATTTACCTTCCTGCCCTCATCTAGGGTAACAAGCTTTGGGTAGTGGCTGAAAGAACAAGATCACAAAATACAGGTGGCAGAAATGTGCTTAATGAGTTTCCTTTGCAGGGTGGCGGGGCTCTCAATCAGAGATAGGGTGAGAAGCTCGGTTATCTGTGGGGAGCTCAGAGTAGAACATCTGCTCCTCCACGTTGAGAGGAGCCAGTTGAGGCTGCTCAGGCATCTGATTAGAGTGCCTCCCGAACGCCTGGGGAGAAGGACGTCTGGACCCCACTGCTTCGGCTGCTGCCCCTGTGACCTACCCCCTGGTCAAGCGAATGAAGATTCTACAGTAGCTCTTCTGAGAGATCAGGCCAGACGTATTAGCCTTTGCTCCCCATGTGCATCAATGAGCCCTCTGCCAGTTCACTTGTTTTCCTTCCTTGGATCAACTTTGGACCTGGTGTTTTGGAGATGAATAGACCCAGTCGTTTAGCCATCACAATTTGGCCCCGTGTCAAATTCACTTCCCTATGTTTGTCATTTTTCCTGCTTCAAACACATCAGTTTTGAGAACTGACTGTAAACTTTCTGAAGAATGCATCTCACTACTCCTTGGCCAGTGCCATGTCAATAAAATAATCAGTGTTCACCTCACCTGGCACTTCACCTGGCAGTATTGATCATTTTTATGTTATGGCTGATCGGTGTAGGTAGTGCACCAAAAGTTCAGTAATATGGTGGGTCATTTGTGATGTAACCTCTGCCTTGGTTTAAAACTGAAATGGAATGATTTTTTTGGTAACTTTCAAAACTGGTGTGAATGGAATGTTTTATGGAAAGTGTAATATTGTACCTAGGAGTAAGAGAAAATAAGTAGTATGTTTACATTAAAATACATTTCTGGCACTTTTAAAAGATGAATATTACCCTGAACAAAAAAAGGGCAACCAAATCTACTCTCCAAAGTTGCTTTGCAACAGTGTCAATTGTAAATTACAAATAAAGTAAAATGAAATTAATTAGTTTTCAAGATAGAGAAATAGGACATCAGGATGAATCACATTGTTCCAGAGAGACGAAGGATCACTGGCATCTCAGACATTGGGTAGCTCCAGCAACGCAGACTTCCAGTGGCACTGGTGCCTTTCACCTGTGCTGTGTGGGAGCATTTGGGTTCAGTATGATGATAAACAAACAACGAAGAGTCTGCAAACGTTGGTCCTGTGCAAGCACTCTCAGGAAATCAAGAGGACGGTGAAAAGCACAACAATCTCTTAGGTAGTGCTGTCCTCTCTGTTTATCTCATTCATGGACCTCAAGAAGTATGTACACTGACTGTCATTAAAAACTTTGAGACCATAATTTTCGACATAATTTTTATTCTGGTACCCGAAACAAAAATTTGTAATATGGATAATTTGTTTAGCATGTTGGCTTCAAAAAACAACAAACAAGTGTCACAAATTATGCACTTCAAAAACAAAAAGACAAAATGTCACCTGCCAAAATGAGTCACAACAGTCAGTATTGGGTATGTCCTCCATTTGCAGTGATTCAGGCAGTGATTTGTGGTGATAAAGCATGGCGAAACTGGTCTGGCAAGTGCTGCAACCGAATGTAGCGATCCTGTTTGGAAGTCGTCACTCTCTCTCGCCCTGGACGTGGCCTGTCATCAACTGACCCTGTCATGTTATGGTGGGTTGTGTACAGCACATACGCCTCGCTACCTCACTGTAGCTCAACCCGGCCTCCACCCATTGCCTGGAGACGTTGTTCATGTGATAGACGTGGCATTATGACATGCACTAGACTAACAATAGTGGACATTTTTGAGCGTTTATATAGGCTTTCCACACCACTTCTCAAATTGTGCAGATAAACACTGTGTGTCACTCAAACATTTGGTCCACTTTTGCAAAGTGACCTACACATGTGCAATGAAGTGTGACAAAATGACAACTCATTTTCTCAAGTTGCTCGAGTACTGTCATCAATCCCCCCTTAAAGTACAGATATACAGAAGTTTCTCTTTAAGTTTTTAATGATTGTCAGCATACTTAAGACTCTCTCTGATCATGTTCCGCTTGATCCAAGGTCAGGTAATGGGGGCAGCAGCCTAAGCAGTGAGTTCAAGACATCCCTTTCCCCAGCCACTTCATCCAGCTCTTCCGGGGGGGGGGGCACCGAGGTTTTCCCAGACCAACCGCGAGACATAGTACCTCCAGCGTGTTCTGGGTCAACCCCGGGCTCTCTTCACAGTTGGACATGCCCGAAACACCACACGAGGGAGGCGTTCGGGAGGCATTCCAATCAGATGCCTGAGCCACCTCAACTGGCTCTACTCAAATCGGAAGAGCAGCAGTTCTGCTCCTCCCCAATAACCGAGTTTCTCTCCCTATCTCTAAGGGAGAACCCACCACCCTGCGCAGGAAGCTCATTTTAGCCGCTTGTATCTGCGATCTTGTTCTTTCAGTCACTACCCAAAGCTCGTGATCATAGGTGAGGGTTGGAACATAAATTGACTGGTGAATTGAGAGCATTGCCTTCTGGCTCAGCTCCCTCTCCACCACGACAGACTAGTACAAGCTTCCCTTTACAGCAGAGGCTGCACTAATCTGCCTGTCAATCTCCATTCTATCCTTCCCTCACTTGTGAACAAGACCCAGAGATACTTGAACTTCACTTGGGGCAAGACCTCATTCCAGTCCCCGAGGGTGCATTCCACCCTTTACTTTCTGAGAATCATGGCCTCGACTTGGAGGTGCTGATTCTCATCCCAGCCGCTTCACACTGAGCTGCAAATCGATCCAGCAAGAGCTGGAGGGCCTGGCCTAATGAAGCCAAAAGGACAACATCATCCACAAAAAGCAGAGATGAGATCCTATGGTCACCAAACCAGAACCCCTCAATGCCTCGACTGCGCCTAGAAATTCTATCCATAAAAAGTCTGAAAATAACCGGTGACAAAGAACAGCCTTGGCGGAGTCCAACCCCAACTGGAAAGGAATTTGACCTTTTGTTATCAATGCGGCTCAAGCTCTGGCTCTGGTGCTATGGAGACCGAATGGCCCATAGTAACAGGTCCGGTACACCATATTCCTGGAGCACACCCCACAAGATAGCCCGGGGGGACACAGTCGAAAGCCTTCTCGAAGTCTAGAAAACACATGTGGACTGATTGGGCAAACTCCCATGTCCCCTCCAGAATCCTGTACAGTGTGTAGAGCTGGTCAAAAGTTTTATTATAAATCTATTTCGGTGTCCGCCCCTGTGTGTATGCTTGTGCCATAGCCCACCTTGCTGCTTGAGTCTCTTTTGTCACGTGAGCGTTTGTCCAATCCAGAGGCGTCAGAAACTTTACCAGGGCCTCTAAGTGTGCTGCCTTCTGTGAGTGTGCTCCTCTCCATAAGTGGGTCTCTGTCCCTGAGCAGACCTCCATTTTTGAGCTTCTGTCTCTAAACCTGCTTTTCTCTTATCCTGTTTTTTTTTGTCCCATCTCAGCCTCCTTCTGTCTCTGAGCCTGTTTCAAAATTCGTTCCAAAGATTATTTCAAAATATGTTCTGGAGACTGGATCAGATTTTTTCCTTTCGTTTCAATATTTATTTGAGACTTCTCCTGAGTTTCAGACTGCACCTGAGTTTGCTTTAGCTTTTTAGTCTACCTTTGTTTTTAGAAACCATCCCATCACCAGATCTTGAGCCTGTTTCAAATCCTGACCCTGGGTCAGCATCTGAGTATGCATCAGTTCCTCCATATGACTTAGACTTAGCTTTATTTGTCATTCAGATATACAGGTGTATACAGAACGAAATGTCATTGCATTTGCTCGCTAT
>JBCNYH010000011.1:5840929-5851515 GCA_039654325.1 Tandanus tandanus | reverse complement strand
ATATATAATGCACATTTGGCTAATTGTCTGTTCCAAATTGCCCCTAGGTGTGGATGTGGGTGTAAATGGTTGTGTGTGTGTGCTGCCCTGTGATGGTCTGACGAGCGCCTCAGGGGGTACCCCAGCTTTGCCCAGTTGAGGCCCTGAAGAGATGCTACTTTAAAATTCTTTTAGCTTTCCAAATTACCAACCCCGACTCGATTTCAGGATCAGAATTTCATTCTTTAAATTCATTCACACACATCCTTCTTTAAGACTTTTAATTAAGCTGTTTTGCATTTCTCTTTTTTTTTTAGTACACCCTTACTTAAAAAAAAAAAAAAAGATAGCAGCACCCGATATCCGTTCTGTTTTCATTGTAAGCCGTTTCAGTGTTCTCGATGAGCCATGTTCCAGAATCTCTGATGGAGTCCACTTCATGAAAGACTGGAACCCAAACACAGAGGAACACATTCACAAGATTTCATGTCTGGAATTCCCTCTTTCTCTCTCTCTCTCACACACACACACACACTCACTCGACAGATGCATTCTTGTGGATATAATGGTTTCTTCTCCTCTACACTACTTTGTACCCCATACTAAATGTAATCTGTTGTGAGAATAAACGGCATATTAAAAGTACTCCTCCTCTCCCTTCTCTTTATTTATGCACAAGTGTTTTTGATGTTCGATGGAATCTGAGTATATTACAATTCCCGGTGTTATTATTGTTACCTGAGGCTGCTGCTTATTATTATTATTATTACTACTATTATTATTATTATCCCAGGAGCAATAACTTAGAGGGGAACATATGTTCACTGAGTATTCTGATTTATATAAACATAAGTAGTTAAAGATTGCAGTGAAGAGCAGTTGTTGATCATATAATTTTTACCATGAAAATAAACCAGTATTTTATTGCCCCTAATCAGCTCTCGTCTGCTACCAAAAGCGTGAGATCCTACGAGAAAGTTTGTGATTTTGACGTTACATCGCTCATAGTGTCTATAATCCATTGTGGAACTCGCAGGGTAGAGTTGGATAATAAAGGACCGGCAATTCCTCATATGGATTTTGGTTGTTCAAACCATTCAACAAGAAATAAAGATGTTCATTTCTTCAATTATTTGAAGGATGAGTGGTTGAAGTAAGACTGGGCTGATGTTAGTTATATTCAGAAGTTCTAGCCAAATCACAATCACGTTGTGTACAGTGAACGTTTTGCTCAAGATGCATTCATTCAGGACCCGGCTGTGGAATTAATAAGGTCGAAACGAAACTAAAACTCAAGGAAGATGCTGTTCCAATAGGATTTCAGTTTAAAAACACTCCATCAACACGTGTAAGTGCCAAAAAGATCACCGGATTAAGGGGTGAGTAGGATCATGTGCGTGTGTAAAAGTGGTTTGAGTTTCCTGACCATGCGCCGTTTTTTAATTATACAGTGATCTTGGTGGGTCTTATATTTTTCATGCCATACAGAGATTACTTACCGAGTTTTAAATGGACGAGACAGGCTCCAGGAGATGTAGCAAAACGCTGAAAAAACCTGAATGATACGCGCTCTCTGTATTGCTGGGAATTACAGTCAGAGTGCACCACTGCTGGAACGTACCCTTTCAAAGTCTCTAGTCCAGTGGGTCTCGTATTATAGGCGCGCATCTTTTATTGGGTAGGTTGCCAGGCCTTTCCATAATCTTTCACAGAGCCGGGTATTCTTAGATGGTAACTGAACTGTAACTGGTAAATAAAAGATGAGTAAATGCTTTTACTTTAAATCTGATCATTATATACACATAGCGCATCTATGATGGTACAGAGCTGTGTTATCAACACTTCATGAACGGATTGTCAGGAATACTGCAGGGGATTCGGGATGGTGAATAATACACAGTACCCCTTTAATGCCCTGCAGAAAAAGAATAGGGGAAATTCTTTTACCAAAATTACTCACACACTCTTTGTACGGTACACCGACGGCCCCGTGCAGCAGCTTGGGGATTAGGCAGCTAAACAGTAAGTCATGGGCGATACCACGTCATCATCACGTGATATTCCCAGGGCTGTTGTTATTAAAATGTAATTTTTTTAAACAACTGGTAACCCAAAATGATCTTGAGTGGGTGTTAAAGTATATAACATTTATATACCTAACAGTGCAATGTATATTTATTTGGCCCTGGTGTGTTCCTTTAAAGTAGTGGTGTCATGATTTTTACCCAAATTCAGTTGCCAGAAATTCATGAAAATATGCACTGAATGTCCAAAATACTTGTCTACACTTGTGCACACACATGGAGCGGATGAGAATGGATTGGAATGTTAACTTTGAGATCTTGTTGGGCTGAAACACCGAAAGAATGCTGTGAAGTCCTGGTAAATTGGTTGTATGAATCAAATTTGCATTTATGTAAATGACCATGTTTTGTTTGATAACACTATTAATGTAATTTAAGCTACTTTCTTTAAACAGCCACACCACCATCCCTTTTAAGAACTGCTTAAGGTAGAAATTGAGTTCACACCTTGTTATACATAGTATTCCAGGTCTAACTTTGCATTGTGATATTCCACTTTCATACCTGTTTTTATTCCTCCATCCCCTTTTTTTGAACTGGAAATATTTATGCTTCTGTGCCGGTGATAGCCAGGGCTGGAGGCATTATGTTTTTGGATTGTCTGTTCCTATCCGAGCCGTTCTTCGGGACATATCTCGAGAATGCCCATCTTGATGCAAAGATGAACTGACTGGATTTTGGAGGTCAAAGTTCAAGGTCGGCAGCATGGTAACGCAGTAGTTAGTATGTTTACCTCACAGCAAGAAGGCCTGGGTTCGATTCTTGGGTTCGGGACATTTCTGTGTAGAGTTTGCATGTTCTCGTTTTTGTGTGGGTTTCCTCCTCCCAAAGTCCAAAAACATGCACAGTAGGCTAACTGGCTGTTCCAAATCAGCCCTAGGTGTGAGTGAGAGTGTGAATAGTTGTATGTGTGCTGGCCCTGCAATGGTCTGATGAGATGTTCAGCATGTACCCCGCGCCAGCCGCCCTAATTAGGATTAAGCGGCTTAGAAATTGAGTAAATGAATGAAGTTCAAGGTCACTGCAGCCTCACATGGGCCAATCTCATGAATTTGATATCTTAAAGCTTTACGCAACAATTTGACCTGTATACACTTACCTTGCTCTGAAATCCAAGATTTAATACAAACATGCTCCCAAACCTTTAAAAAGAAGACAGACCCCTTTTAATCATATTACCACTGATGCACCCATCATTCCCCTCCTATATTGCGTGAAGTCATAAACCATCAGGTGGTAGTTTTAGGTCAAACAGTTGCCATAGAGTCAATTTCAATTAAATAATACCCTCAATATAATTATATTGTATATTAGCTTCAATCAAATTTTTAAGGCCTTGTTGCTAGAAAATAAAAACTAAGGATTTTGAAGTTGTTAGGATTTACCTCACATATAGATGGTATAAGTTTTCTTTAATTTCTTTCCTTGTTTTTCATCCCTCCATCTTTTACAATTGTAGTGTTTCCTTTAGGAAATGCAAATCTAGTTCACGCTGTTTTTCTTTTATTTATTATGAATTAGGTTTCATGGTAATGGTTGATGCAAAGAATGTATGATGATCATATTCTTCGAAAGCTCTCGAAGGTCACATAAAATGAGTCGGTGGGCTGGATTTGGCCCGCGGGCATAGAGCTTGACTCCTGTGATGTAAACACAAGCTTGAATTATGTGAAGATGTGCGCCATTATCTTGAGTTCATCAGATGATAAAAGGCATCTCTTTATCAAGCACTTGCGAGAGTGAAATGGACTCCAAATGGCGGCCTTTTCAAACTGGCTAATTAAAACAATCAACCAGATTTTGGCAGATTTCTACTTCATTAATGTAAGTAAAAACCACCTGATGATGAAAATGCACATGTTCATGTGTAACAGGAGAAGCTTGGAAGGCTTGGTTTTTTTCCCACTTTAAAGTAATATAGCTTGCCATGGGTATATAGTAGAGAGGGGTGCACAAACTTGCACAGATTTGTGTAAAGCCTTTGTTATACTGTGCAGTGAACACAGCCAGGTGCTTATCTCACGACTATTAAAAGCCAATAAAGATCTCATTAGGTTCTTCAGACCACTACAGGTTGAACCCGAGGTGCTTTCTTCTTGCTTGCCTTGCGCTTGAGCGTCGTATGAGTCTTGGTTTTTAGTCTCCGCTTGTATTTCATTGCTCTGCGACCTTTTTTCTTCTTAGTTGAAGCCTCAGAAGCTTGATTCTCATGTTCAGGAGCCGAATCATGATTCAGTTCTGCAGAACCGTCGCTCGGGGTGGGAGAAGGACATACTGTGTGTTCCTGTGTGTGTTCTAGGGTAGCTCCTGTGACAGTGGTATCACTGTTGAGCTGTTCAGAAATATGTGGGTCACTGGTGAGTGAGGGGTCGGGTTGAGGAGGAGGAGGAGTTGCAGGAGCTCCTCTTTGTTTTCCTTTAATCCTGGTTTTCTTGACCTTTTCAGGAAGTGCCAGTCCACTTAGGAGACCTTTGGCTGCTGCACGTACCAGTATGTCCTGTACAGTTCCTGTTTCCTAACACGAACACACACACGCACACACACACACACACACAAATTATACACACTATATATATATTATATAATAATTCATTCATATTTTCATTCATTTACCGAATGGCTTTATCCTATTAAGGACACAAGGAGGCTGGAGCCTATCTCAGCCGACTCGGGGTGAAGGCGGGGTACACCCTGAACACTTCGCCAGTCCATCGCAGGGCAACACATACAACCATTCTCACTCACTCACTCCTAGGGGCAATTTGGAACAGCCAGTTAACCTAATGTGCATGTCTTTGGACTGTGGGAGGAAACCGAAGTACCCAGAGGAAACCCACCCAAGCACAGGAAGAACATGCAAACTCCGCACAGAAACGCCCCAGCTGAGCCCGGGACTCGAACCCAGGACCTTGTTGCTGTGAGGCGGATGTGCTAACCACTACGCCACCATGATGTAGAAATTCTTGTGTGCTTATTTATTAATAAGCTTTTTCCAAAAATATTTGGGGCTAGCAGAGTGTACACATGGCTTGATGCTGCAAGCTTCTTTCGTGTGTGTGTGTGTGTTAATTCAGTTAGACACCAGAATGTATTATTTACAGAAAGGCAGTGCCGTACTGATAGAATTTAGGCCAGCAGAGAAACTGGGGGCTGAAACTCAAGTGTGTTTTTGTGTTCTCTTCCCCTTGACATCCACATCCATCATTTTTCTTCCTCAAACGCACACAGCATACAAACCTCTCTCTTCAGCACACAGAGAAAGCAACCCTCGCTGGTGTCGGACGCCTGCAGTCTTAAAAATTTCTCCTCATCCGTCCATCCTGTAGATGCTATCCTGTCAGAGAGAAAGTTAGTGATGAGATGAATGAAAGAGAACGAAAGCATTAAAACACTGTAGTTCCATAATCAGGCATCAACTCAAGTTTGCGGGGGGTTTTTTTTATGCATTTGAGGTTATTTGTGGGATACATTTAACTCTGACTGTGAGCTCTGACACTGGAGACTCCTTCCTTAAATAAAAAAATTCATCCTATCACTTTATCTCAGATTACAGATTTTGATTACCGCGGAGCGTCCTTTATACAAAATCTCCACGTTGGCTGTTACTTTAAATACAATAACGTGTCATAAACTTATTCTAATCAGATTTGAGAATTTAATAAGGCTGAGATATAACAACGATTGTAAAATTTCCCCCAGAAATGATTAATGCCAGGCTTAATCCTATCAGGGTCATGGGGAGGCTGGGGCCTATCTCAGCCGACTCTGAACAGTTTGCCAGTCCATTGCAGGGCAACACACACACAAACAACCATTCACACTCACACCTATTGCAATTAGTCTAAAGTGCATGGACTGTCGGAGAAAACCCACGCAAGCACAGGGAGAACATGCAAACTCCACACAGAAATGCAGAGCCCAGCCCGGGACTCGAACCCAGGACCTTCTTACGGTACGGTGGAGATGCTAACCACTACGCCACTAGTCGACACATTATATTGCCTTTGGAATTAGACTTTCATCACCGCGGAGGCAGCGTGTATTCATGCGTATATAGTCGCAGTGTGAGGTGTTACAGGCTAATGAGCTGGTTAATAAAAGGATTTTGAACTGCTGCCATGGTTACTGACAGGTCAATCATTGGACTTAGTGGTGTGTATCGGGAGGGAATTCATTTTCCTTGTGTGTGTGTGTGTGTGTGTGTGTGTGTTTGGTAAATCAACTTGGGCATCAATAAATGTGTATACACACACCCTAGTAAATACCAGTGAAGTGTCCCTTGTGAATGAATCGATTCTTTAAATTGAACATTACAATTCTTCTTCTTTCAATTTGGTTCTCTCTTGCAGAAATAAATTTCTAAGAGGAGAACTTGTGACTGAAACCCTCCAGTAAGCCACCTTTAACCCACACCAAGCTGTACAACAAAACTCAGGTAGGAGGAGACAACTTCACCTCATAAACTTAATATTCTGCTGTGAAGGGTACTTGCCCCCATCCCCCACTTCTACTACTTTTTTAATGCCCGAGTGGTGTTTATAATTAGATAAAGCCAGAGGTGTAGCTTGACAAGGTGAGGCAGGCAACTGCTTGTGGCTCGAGGCCAGTGGGGGGCCCCTAGGGGGGCTGTCTACAGCAGTGGCAATGTGCAAAGTTATATTTTTTTTGGTGGTGTTGGATTATTTATAATGTACTGGTGATGAACGTAAGTTGGATCGGCCCCTTGTGAATTCTTAGCTTTCTCCTCATCTCTCTCATTCTCTGTTAGGGTCTCACATTTCCAAGAGTCTTTAGTGAGTGTTAGTGCAGAGCAGGAGCAAAGTTTCTCAAAGTTCTCCTCAAATTCTTTCCCCAACAATTCACTTTGCTGGTCATTCAGTTGTGGGTGCGGCCTTCACTCGGAAAACATTAAAGTTATTCATTTTGTGCGTGTGTGTGTGTGTACATACCTGAATGGCCATAGCTTGGTTCTGACAGCAGCGTTCTTGAGCGCTCTCTTCACCACCAGCTCGTTCTCCTCTTCATACTCCGAGCATGTGCAATAGACCACACTGTGCACCTTGGGAACTGTAGTTCATTCATCACACAACAAAATCACAGAAACCCAAACGCTGCAGTTAATTCCCACCTGATATAAAAGAAAAAAGTTTAGAACAGTGAATGTAAAGCTCTCTCTTAGTATACAGCTATTTTTTTTGCTCAGTGAAGAACTACCCAAGTAAAGACCAGAAAATTTCTCTGGGGTAATCGAACATGTCCTCTTGCACACCATCACCCCCCCCCCCACCCCACCCCATCCCCTCCTCCTTTTAATG
The DNA here is from genome assembly GCA_039654325.1 of Tandanus tandanus. Lineage (NCBI taxonomy): Eukaryota > Metazoa > Chordata > Actinopteri > Siluriformes > Plotosidae > Tandanus > Tandanus tandanus. The sequence continues at coordinate 5,844,137 of JBCNYH010000011.1, read as the reverse complement.
GAAAGTAACTCTTGCATTACAGTTTGAAAATGTAATACTCGTAGCTTAGCTATAATCTGTATGTATAAGGAAAGAGCAGAGCAGGAAGTGCTGATACAGACATTTCATCCTGATGGCATTAAACACACTTCATGGAAATTGACTATTCTTCTGATTAGTGACTATTCTTTTGATCTTTCATTTAAGGAGCTTACAAGCAAGACAAAATTTAATCTAAGCACAAAGCTTGAAAAAAGCTGCATAATTTGTCATTATGAATAAGTGATGTGCAACAACAATACAATTTACAATGCATGGACAATAAATCAAATACAACAAATGTATGGACCAATGTGTTTTGCCCTGCAAAGTAGCCTTTAGCTACTCGAATGCATGTGGAGACAGGATGCTTATGACAGATGAGGAGTTTATTGTGAACTCAAAAGGAAATGAAAGCCAAAAGTAAACAAGGGAACACGTAGCATGTAGCTGGCCAATAAGAACAAACTATGCAAAATTATCATGAGGTGAAGAAAACAGGGTCAGTGGTTATGGCTTTGGGTCACTGATTGGAAGGTTGGTGTTCAGTCCCACCAATCTGCCACTGTTGGGCCCCTGAGCGAGGCCCTTAATGTGCTCAGTTGTATGAATGAGATAAAATGTAAGGATGAGGCCGTCTGCCAAATGCCATAAATGTAATTGTAAAACACCAAGAATGTGGAATATACTGAGTTCGTATGTTCTCCCCATGCTTGCATGGGTTTCCTCTGGTTACTTTGGTTTCCTCCCACAGTCTAAAATCATGCACATTAGGTTAAGTCGCTGTTCCAAATTCCCCTAGGTGTGAGTGTAAATATGAATTGTTGTGTGTGTGTCTGTGTTGCCCTGCGTTGGTCTGGCGAGCTGTTCAGGGTGTACCCCACCATGTTGGCTGAGATAGGCTCCAGCCTCCTCGCAACCCTGGTAGGATTAAACGGTTCATCAAATGAGTGAGTGAGTTTATCTTGTCGATTAGATTTGAGCTTTGAACCTTCACTTGCACCGAACCCAGTAACATGTTTCTTACAGTTCAGGGCGTGGCTCAGGTCTTGTATCTGTTTTCTCATAAGGGTCTCCAGTTTCGTGTCGAATACAGTGCCCTGAGACAGGTCCTGCAACAACTTCCTGTCTGATGAGAAAATGATCACATTTCAGTTTAAGGCATATTTTACACTAGTCACTTGTTTGGCGTTTGAGCCTCCAGTGTTGCCGTACCTCCATCCTCGTTAATAATATGCGCCACAGGGTCACTGAGTGCTGAAGCTGTACACCGGGGCAGCACGAGAACAACTCGAACGTTCCGGAGCCGGGAATCCCCTTCTCGCAGCTCGCCAAATTGTTCCGACAGCAAGCGTACATCTTCACACAGAGACACATCACACACTGCTAGACAGCTCACAATTGCATGCACACACACACACACACACCTCTAACTGATTTCTAAATAATACATTCATTCATTTTCTGAACCGCTTATTCCTAATTAGGGTTGCGGGGAGGCTGGCGCCCATCTCAGTCGACTTTGGGCGAGGGCAGAGTTACACCCTGGACAGCTCGCCAGGCCATCGCAGGGCAGAAACACGCTGACGGCTATGCAGCCTACTCTTGACGAAAATCAGCAATGGTTCTTTTACATGCCTCTCACCACAGCCAGCCTTTGATAACCCAGTTAGCTGCACTGGGGTATATAATACATATTTATTGAATTTTTAAAATATCCTAGATTATTTCCTTTAATATTTCAGAAATCTCTCACTTTTGCAGCCAATGCGAGTCAGGGTCGCCTGTAACTCCTTCCTGTGGGCGGAATCAGCAGAAACCCCACAGACATAGACATGGTTGGAAAAGACAGAAGCCTGGACGCCAACATGAGCCACGGTGTGTGTGGAGAATGACCCCGCTATCATAATATCTGTCTTTTTGGCCAATAGGGGGCGCAGTGCACACACAGCCAGACTACGGGACTTCTCCTTTAAGAAACACACACACACACACACAGAATGAATTATACATACTGTACATATACACTGATTAGAAACAGGATGTGAGTGTGTGTCACCTGTATTATAAGTGTGTGATCCATTAACAGTGCCGTCTTCTCTAGAAGTTCTCGCGCTCGCTGAGGAAACAGCAGGACGTCAGGACAGTGTGTGTCCTTACAGAACACGCTGCCTTCCAGATGTGTGTGTGGATCCACCTGGATGAAACCTTGTGTCTTCAGCGTCACACACACATCATCCACGCTGCAAAGTGTTTGTACACACGTCATGCTAGTAGGGCAGTATAGAAGTGTGTGTGTGTGTGTGTGTGTGTTGTCTACCTGCTCTTGAGTGTGTTGACCCAGGCACAGGTGGGTAGTTTGTGTTTTCTCTGGTGCTTTTCCTTCACACTTTTAGGCAGAAAGTCATCAATACACACCAGATTCTGCTTGATTCTAAAGCGGGCCAGTGAGGCTGCAAGCTTAGTCTTAGACCTAGCGTGTATACACACACACACACACACACACACACACACACACCAATACTTGTTGGAAAAAGGCACTAATGAATAATAAACACAGGAAATATATTTCTGAATCATTTTGCATAAACCTGAAAAGGCTTTCCTCCACCAGCCTCACTTCCTCTACAGGCCCCTCGCCTTCTACTATCATTGGCTCTCTGGGCTGGAACTTCCTGTCCTGCAGGTCATACAGCATGACCATTGCCAGGGACATGAGGTCATCCGGCTAAACCAATTAAAAAGGTTAATTTCTTACTTAATGCTGATTTATAGTATTTTTTAATGCAAACTCACCAGATCTTGAGCCGCCTGGAAGCAGCTGTCAATCAGGACGTCCTCCAATAGTGATTGGACTGGGATCAGATCAGATTAGAAGAAATGTGATCAAATCTGTCTATCTAAGTGTATATCTATATAAAGTGCCTTTCGGTCAATCTACCTGTCTATTTTCTTTCTTTCTATCTATCTACCTGTCTATTTTCTATCTATCTATCTACCTATCTACCTATCTATCTATCTATCTATCTATCTATCTATCTATCTATCTTTTACAATTGTAGTGTTTCCTTCAGGAAATGCAAATCTAGTTCACGCTGTTTTTCTTTTATTAAAGAATATCTATCTATCTATCTATCTATCTATCTATCTATCTATCTATCTATCTATCTATCTATCTATCTATCTATCT
>JBCNYH010000011.1:5819744-5834491 GCA_039654325.1 Tandanus tandanus | reverse complement strand
CAGCCTCCCCGCGACCCTAATTAGGAATAAGCGGTTCAGAAAATGAATGAATGAATGAATATATATATATATATATATATATATATATAAAAAATAAAAAAAATGAAATGTCTCCCCCTAGTGGGCGTTTGATGCACAATTATTCACACATTATTTGCACTTATTGACCTTAATTAATTTTTTCCAACATAATCCCATGCACTGTTCACCTTCAAAATGTAATGGTTTATACCGCAACCTACTCTAGATTTGAAAAAAAAAATCCAAATCTGTGCCTAACATTTTGATTTTATACTGAACAGAAACTAACAAATAACAAACCGAGATGAAAACATAACCTCCTGGCAGAGGTAACAAAACAAACAATACTAAATAAACCTATGAGCTCGTGTTCTGCCTTCATTCTCTCCCCACGACTCCCTGGAGTCTGTGAGTCAGATTATCTGATACACGACTCATGGTTACCTCTCCTGAATTGATGTCTGTGATGAAATTAGGTTTCTCTTGAGGTTGCTTCTCCTCGTCTCTGTCGCTCTTGGCTTGGCTTCATCAGTGGCCATTAAAGCCAGCTGTATAATTAAAAGGAACTCAAGTGTGCATCTTTCTTGGGTGTTCTGCATCGTCAGATTGGTATGAAGCTCGAAGCTGGTGAACCGCTGCCAGAGGAAGTTCTGCATTTTTAAATACAGCTTTGTTGAAATGTATTGGGTGACTTTTAAATATTACAACAGCAGTCCTGCAGTGTGCAGGAATGATTCCACGATCGGGGTGCCACTGAAGAAGACGCATTCATTTAAAATTCTCACACGACTTTCTTCCCATAATCATCATGAACAAGTCTATAAACAATAATACACACTATCTGCATAAAAATTCAACAATAGCATGAGCATGCACATAATATAATGCATTTCATCGACAATTTTAAATCGATACGCTGGAAGGATTTTGTATCATCATCTCCTGAGTGACGCGACACCGCAGAGTTTATTTAAGGCACAGGTCTATCAGAGGAAGTAAGAAGACACTGAGCCAAAACACACACCCTCTCATCTGAAACCTCCTCATCCACATCTCTCTCTTTCAGCCAATTACAGTCCATCGTGCCTGAATGATTCATGATTCACGTGCGGATTCTGAGATTAGTTTTTCAACGGTCGTAACAACCGGAAACAATGGATTAAATCTTTCATATTTATGTCTACAGAAAGAGCAACAAATTGAGTGGGCGTGGCTCTGACTGATACCACACACACACTATTCTGTTTTGTTTGGTCTTCGGGTGTAAGATCATAACACTGTTTCTGTGAGCGTAGAGTCAATAATACAGCTTCACTTTGTGTTGCCGAGATTTCAAAATCAAAAACAGAATTAAAAACCTCAAACATTCGCCGAACCGCTTAATCCTACTAGGGTTGTGGGGAAGCTCAACCGACACTGGGCGAAGGAGGGGTACATCCTGAACCGCTCACCAGTCCATCACTGAGAAACACAAACACACCCACAACTTACACTCACCCCTAGGGTTAATCTGGAACAACCAATTAGTCCAATGTGCATGTTTCTGGACTGTGGGAGGAAACCGGAGTACCCAGCGGAAACCCATGCAAGCACAGGAAGGACATACAAACTCCAAACGAGCCAGGGACTCAAACCCAGGAACTTCCTGCTCTGACGTGGACGTGCTAACCACTACGCCACCGTTCCACCCAGGAATTCAACACACAAAACTAAAGTAAAATTCAAATAAACCAAAAATGCAAAAACAAAGAATAAACCTGCCACAAGCCAACATAATCAAAAAAGAACAAAGCATATAATTCCACAATAAACAAACAGCCCAAACAAACCAAAAACAAATGGACCGACATACACAGTCATGATGTAGAGATTTTGTAGTGCTTTATACACCTGAAGGTGATAATTCAATTAATAATGTAAATCAAAAATGTAAAAACTAATTACAAACTTTTTAAACTTTAATTACTAACTAATACAGATATTTTCTTATCAACTTACTCTGAGCAGATTCAGGTGTTTTAGTATACACTATACGGGAACAAAGTAAAATTCGATTTTTTTTAAAATGTTTTTTTTTAAAGCATAATGCGACCCAAATTGTGTAGTTTACTTTGTATTCTTTGTTGAATTTCTGGGATTTCAGAATCAGTGGCTGTAACAAACCGTGAAGTTTTTTTGTTCGCCATTTTGATTCAGGCATTATCCCAAGGTGGATATCATCCCTAATCCTGAGATGGTGAACCAATCACTCTTCCCATGCAGCATACACTAAACTCAACCCTTGTATTAGATGTACACTATGGAATGATGGGAGTTGAGGCTTGTTTTCAGAGACTGTGAATTTAAATGAAAATAAAACACAACAGTGACAAGTTTTTCAATCATGAGATATTTATTCAATTTTATTCCATACCCAAGGATCAAACTTAAAACATCCCAAACACACCTTGTTGGACGCCTGATATCCGAAACGTCAGTTACTTCAGCGCTGCTCGACACCTAAACGAGACATGGCTGAATCCGAGCGGCTTGTCATTCATATCTGCGATCAGGACTGCTTTTAAAAGCAACCATGAGGTAGAATTTAGTGTATAAAAATAATAACAAACAATCTCTTGAATATTAAAGAAATAAGAAAGGTAAGACTGAATACAATTGAGAGTCGGGTAGTAGCCTGAATAGAGCTGTAGGTGGCGTACTCTGCAGAAAGGTATTAGTAAAGTAGATTGAGTATAAAATAGTACGTATTTAACATACCTTTACACAGTGTCCAACATCGTAGCACCTGATATAGGTTATCGACTCGCCCACACACACTTTCTTGTGAGGTACATACATACAGATGCACACAAACAAAGCTGTTAACGGTGGCTTACTATGTAAAGACGACTTGGGGATGAACTGTATGTATATAAAATGATGGCTTATATACAGTATGAACTTGATGCAGAGATAAATAAGACACAAATAGTGCAATATATATATATATATATATATATATATATATATATATAAAAATCTAAACTTCAAATTTAATCTCTGCCCAGCTCTAATACAAACTCTGAGCAAAAATCTCTCTCTTGGTCTTTGTGAATGAACTGTAAACATAAATGCCACCACAAGGGGGAGCCAAAATCCATCCAAAAATCAACTACTGCAGGAAATGAAAATTACTTAATAGTTGACGTTTATGAACTGTTTCCTGTAATAAAGACTAAATTCTTATGAGTCTTCAGAATGTGTAAACCGGTCCTCAACCCATTCCTAGAGATCTTCCAAGTCCAAAACGAATCAGGCACACATACGAATCTTAAATGTTAATCCTACTCAATTCACTGGATCAGAGCTACTGAATTACGCAATTCTGTAAGAAAGCAGATCTCCAGAAATGGGGTGTAAAACAAACATCCAACCATCTTTTCCCGAAGTCATTTAGTCATTCAGTGATGTCCAGACTTGTTTGCTTTGAGTTAATCTTAGACAGCACGTACAATTGAACCCAGAGCATCAATATCGCTGCGATAATAAATTAAATAAGATGCAGTGCAAAAATATTTATCAAGGGCATGAAGCGACAGAGGCAGGATTAGCATTTTATTCTGTGACGCTTTTTAAACTCTCATGGGATTGCCTTTGCAGATTTGAAGCTGGCTTTCGAATTTCCTCGAAACAATTTCCAAAATACAACCCGGACCCTAGCTATACTTTTATGATGGGGCTTCCTTTAATTTGTCGCCCGTCATACTGTATTATACAACTTTAAAAAGTAGCATCACCTGCTCTGGTCTTTTTCTTTTAAGACAAAGTAATAATAATAATAAATCAACACTGTGGAAATAGTGCATGTAAGAAAACCAAGACGACCCACCCCCCAGGCACCCACCCCGCCCACTGAGTCCAGAGAGGATGTAAGCCTTACAATCTGATCACTCTTTTAAAACTAATAACATGATCCGGGTTGCTCTGATCATTGATCTGCTCCTTGTTGGTCTGCTGTAGGCAGGAGCGCGCTGATTGATCGGCGTATTGAAGCAGCTCCGTTCACAGAAGGATCTGGGCGACGTAGGGCGAGTGTGTGCTGGCGACAGCTGTGAGGAGTGGAAGATCGCTGGACTCAATCCTACAAGATAAATATAAACAAATAATAAATATATGCATGTGTGTGTGCGCACACATATATGTATGTGTGTGAATGCATGTGTAGATGTATGTGTGTATATGTGAATGTATCTGTGTGTATGCACGTATGTGTGCATGCGCGTGTATGTGTATATGCATGTGTGTGTACACATGTGCATAAAGTACCCCAGTGCTAGTCCCAGTTCCTTCACACGTACTCGTTGCTGTCCTTGCAGATATTCTGCCAAAGAGCAGCTCTTAAAGTACACCTCCTGTAAGCGGTCCTCCAAGTGCATGACACACTGCAACACACACACACACACACACACAGGTTAGGCAGGATGTGAAAACAATATCTTCCAAAAACTTCTCTAAAATATGAAGGATGCGTACAAAGTCTGCAGCCATGTTGAGCGCGTGCAGCTGCAGCACAGACGTGAGGAGTGTGTGTACGAGGTTGGAGACCAACACGTCCCTTCCTATCTGGCCTGGCTCACACACACGCCGCTGAGTCGTAGCCACCTGAACAGAGAGACGGTCTGTGTCCGCAACGATACACACGGCCTCAGCAACTGGCTCATCCAGCGCAGGGTGCTGCAATCACACACACACACACACACACACACACACACACACACACACACTACATTTAGACACCTCAATTAATGATGGTGCTTTTTATAACCTTTAATATTAAAGGAACAGTGTGTAAGGTTTATCGCCATCTAGTGGCGAGGTTCCAGGTTGCAATCAACTGAAATTTCATTCCCAACCACTCCCCTTCGAAACCTGTATGGTTCTGGGCTTCTGTAGAAACATTGTTGTGTGGCTCCCGAGTGGCGCACCGATAAGGTGTGCGACTATCAACCCGGAGATCGCAAGTTCGAATCCGGATTGATGCCACAGCCATCCGTGATCGGGAGTCTATGGGAGCTAATTGGCCGAGCTCTCACGGGAGGGAGGGATGGCATACGCTCACTTCCCTGTCCCTGTGACCAGCCAATCTGTGAGGTCATTCGTACGAGGGGGAGGATAGCGCTCGCCCCCCCCCGAGTGTGTTAGACAGCCCCCAAAATACGCATGCTCAGCAGTTCGAAAAAAGGCGGGTGGCGGGCATTGCATGTCACGGAGGGGGCATGTGCATGTTAACGCCCCTCTCTGGTTGGTGGTGGTCGTGTGATAGGGAAGGCAATACTTGATGGGTGGGAATTGGATATGAATTAATTAGGGAGGAAAATGGGGGGAAATTCCCAAAAGTAAATCTTGTGGTGCAAGATGGCGGCTTACATGAGAGGAGACCCGCTCCCCAGGTAGATATAAATAGTTTATTCTACGCTTCTGAAACCATAAGGTTTATTTTTTAATGATTATAGATATTATAGTTATTTATTGATGAGATACTTCATTTCTGTTACACACTGTCCCTTTAAATCTGCAACACAAACATAATTTAAAGCTGTGCTTTTCTCCACAGAAATTCAGAATCAGGAATTCTACAGCAGGATGATGTAATATTTGGTACATTAATGGCGTTCTGTCAGTACTCACCAGTACCGTGTGGTCCAGGTCAGCCATTAGGCACTGCTTGAGCCGCTGATCCGAGGTGACTCCGTGCAGGACAAAGTCAGGCATGTACTGAGGACTGTAACCTCCGAGTAAAGAGCGTCCGAAATGATTCACATCGGAATGGGTCTCCATGTCACAGCTGGATACAAAGGAGAACATTTAAATCATGTTACACATGGCAAACACTAATTAATCAATCACCAATACACTCCAGTTAGGCATGTTCGGGATACATTCAGTAACTTTGGCGAAAAGGTACCTTCGTAAAAGAAATCCCCAACTACATGGAACTACATGATAGCAGAAAGGGAGGACTGCAACAACATGTACACTGAACAAAAACATAAACGCACGAACCAAAAATGCAGAGTTAAATTGATCTATAAAGAAATCTGCTCATAAATTGTTTATTGGTGAACTGAATGATTTGTTCTGCTGAATTCTGGTTACTCACTTCTCATACCACATCCCTGTGAGATTATGCAATGAGTGGCATAATGCATACACTGAGTTGGTCAGTCAGTGTGACCAATACACAGGCAATCCTTCCACCAGGGCCAGTAAAAGGCCACCGCGAAATGTGCACTTTTGTCACTAGTCACAATGCCACAAATGATCCAAGTCATAAGGGAGTGTGCCATTGGCATGCTGAATGCTGGGATGTCTGCTTCAAGTTTCTTGATGGTGAGGATGTCATTGCTCATTATCATTCGCCTAATAATGCTACATTAACATGTTTATCTGTCTCTGTTTCACTGATGTTGCATGGAATAAGCCACAGGGGGACATAAAGTCAGCTGACAGTGGGCAAAAGTGGGGAACACTCTGAACAGCATGCCAGTCCATTGCAGGACCTACACACACAACCATTTAATCTAAAACTCACACCTAGGAGCGATCTGGAATAGCCAGTTAGCCTAAAGTGCATGTCTTTGGACTGTGGGAGTTAACTGGAGAACCCAGAGGAAACCCACACAAACATGGGGAGAACATGCAAACTTTACAAACATACAAACCAAAAAATACGCCCAAGCACAAGCCTGGGACTTGAACCCAGGACCTTCTTGTTGTGAGGCAGACATGCTAACCACTATGCCACCTTTTATTAATCTATAATTATTAAAAAAAAAATAGTTGTAGAATTTTGTTTTATGAATTATGTTTGTGTTGCAGATTTAAAAGGACAGTGTGTAACAGAAATGAAATATCTCATCAATAAATAACTATAATATCTATAATCATTAAAAAATGGTTTCAGAAGCTTAGAATAAGCTGTTTATATCTACATGGGTAGCAGGTTCCCTCTCATGGAGAGCGCCATCTTGCACAGCCATGTTTCTACAGAAGCCCAGAACCATACAAGTTTCGAAAGGGAAGGGGTCGGGAAAGAAATTTCAGTTGGTTGCAATCTGGAATCCCACCACTAGATGGCGCTAAATCTTACACACTGTACCTTTAGCACGAACAAAAAAACACTGAAATAATGGATACGTAGTGAAACATTTAGCCCTGTGATGGCCTGGTGAGCTGTCCAGGATGGACTCTGCCCTCATCCCAGAGTTGGCTGAGAGGGGCGCCAGCCTAATTAGGATTAAGCGGTTCAGAAAGCGAATGAATTAATGAAATATTTAAATGCGTCATAACATCCTGAAAATATATTCACTGTGAGCACGTTCTGTTACCTTGGTAACGGTATTTCCTCTGGCTGAATTTCATTTCCTGTGCACGTCTGCCTGTGTGACGGTTCCTCCTCGTCCGAGCTGTCCAAACTGTCTGTTAAAAGCCTGTTGGGTATTTTCCTGTGTAAGCCCCACCCACACCCAGGTTGAGTCCTATCTTGAAACTGGCTGTCAAGCTCTGCCTCCTTTGGGCTGCCAATTGTGAAGCGCACCCTGTGCACTGGAGGGCTTGGATTGGCCAAGATGTGCTCTAGTCCCGTCTCCCCTGAACATTCCTGCGCACATCCCAGTCTATAATGAGCTGATTCAGAAAAGGGGGAGGAGTCCGCTGATTCAGAACCACCTGCTTCTCTGCTGGTCCCTTCCGAACTGGATGCTGGGTCTGTAGAAATCGCGTCAGCTGTTAGACTGTTCTCATTGGTCCTTTCAAGGTTAAGGGCGGACTTCGCAGCCTCTGATTCACAGATGGGTGTTTTCTCATTGGTCCTCTCAGAGCAAGGGGTGGGGTTAATGATTTGAGAAGGACATGAATTGGCAGGGGTGTCTGTTTGTGCTTGAGGAGGTGTGTGTTCTTGGAGGTCAGAGCAGCGGATGAAGTAGGAGAGTATGTAGAGGACACGCTGCACCAGCTCGCGTCGGCGTCCGACAACCACGGTGCGACACACACGAACAGGTGAACCCAAAGCACCGTACAGATCTCCTACACAATACACACATCTTGTGAAGTTAGAGTGTGTCTAAAAGCATAGTGTGTGTGTGTGTGTGTGTGTGTGTGTGTGTGTACCTAGCTGAGCCCATAGTGGATTGTATGGGTGACACTTGGCCAGCAGGTCCACCGAGTGGGAAGAATGTTTCTGGTAAAAAGCTTTGATTGGCGGGTGGTTGCTAGGCATCACTGTGGGAACCCAGGCGAGGTGGTACATGAGAACCGCAGTGAGGAGTGAAGACAGAAACCTGGCGCACAGAACACACTCGATTACCATTCAAGACCTGGATGTGTATATTGAACTCACGTTTAATGGTTGTGTACTAACTGGTGCTTGACTCCGTGCTCCATCAGCAGGCTCATCTCCTTCAGGAAGCGCTGGCACAACTGATTTCGCTCGGTACTCTGGGATACCAGGGTCAGCCAGATGGGTTCCGTGATCCTCGGTGCCATGTAAAGGTTCCACACGGTCATCCTGGACAATGTTACAACAGAACTGACCATCAAGCAAAGATCACAGAGGAAGAGTTATGAGTGCATCATGCACAGTATCTCCTCACCTGAACTCTCCCAGCGCCTCCATAACCCGGCACAGATACACCTGCACACGCTGACTCGGCTCTGCTACTCTCCTACACACAATCATCGCCTGAAACACACACACACACACACATTTATTTCCATCCCACAAAACCAAACCATGTATAACCGTCATTGTCCTATCAACATTTTCCAGCTCCTAATGGACACAAAGAGCTCAGTGTCCTGCAGCCATTAAAGGTCACTGTGGCAGCCTGGGGCGACCTCACAGTGCTGCACTCACCCTCTCGATGGCGGTCTTCAGTTTGTTCATGTGTGACTCGAACAGGGGGAAGTGGGAGAAGAAGAACTCTTGGAAGCTCTGGTTCTCCTCCTCTTTCTCCGGCAGGCTGATGATGATGCTCACGGCGATCTTCTTCCTGCGCCCCAGCCCGGGGTTTGAGTTGCAGCTCTCATCTGACAGACTAAACATTTCGTCCGTGCTCCTGCCGTGTGCACACACCAACAAACACCAGCGTAAAGCAGACATTCCAAGATAATTCCATAAATGAGAGAATAGCGACAAATGCTAGTGATGTCTTCACAAGCTGAATGTTTCCTTTATACACGCTTATTTTTGTACACACATACACACTCTCTCACCAGCGTGGGATAAGGCCATGCTGGAGGCTGGTCACTTGGCTACGAAGCCATCGCCGTTGGTAACTGCTGGCACACCCACTGCTATAAGACGAACCCGGGGAGGGGAGGGGCGTGGCCAGAAGGCTGCTTAGAGACGCTGTACGCAGTTTAAAGAGAGTTAATGCGCAAAATATACACTGAATGCATGATGTAGACATTTTAGTTAAAGTCATAACTCGTAAAAATGAATACTGCTGCATGTTCAATCATGTCATCAGGTGTTTAGATGGGTGTACCTGAACGGGCAATGCCGCTGTCACTGTCTTCACTGTGTCCACGGCCTGGCATGTCCACAGGGTTACTATGAGCTAGAAAGAGAGATACTGATTAAACACACTCTTCACTAATACAAAAGGTGTTATGTCTGTTTCCTACAACAACCTAACAGAGAGTAGAAACCATGCACAGTTAAATGGACAGTGTGTAAGATTTAGTGTTGTCTAGCGGCATCTTGTTGTGAGACTCCAGATTCCAACCAATTGAAATTTTATTCCTGACCTCCACCCTTCTAAGCCTGTATGATTCTGTCAACTTGTCTGTCAGTAAATTCACACACAGGGCGTGGCTCCTTATGTTTCTCATGGCTCTTTATGTATCTGTCTAGCTAGTTTGGACCTGCCGGGAGAACTAGTTCTCACTAGCATAGCTCGCCAGGTCATTTTGGCACACAAGCTTCACCACCACAACAAGGTAATTGGACACTGGTGATCAAGTCGTTATATGATAGACCACACACTCTGGGGAGGGATCATCGATTCTGCTCGGGTTATCGTCCGTCCAAAGTAAAGTGAGTAAAGCAAGTATGGTTCTGGGTTACTGTAGTAACATGGTCTTGCAAGATGGTTGCCTACGTGAGAGGGTACCCGCTCCCCATGTAGATCCATACAGCTTACTCTAAGGTTCTGACAACTTTTTTTTTAATGATTTTAGATTAATGAAAATGTATTCACTGATGATATACTAAGTATATTTCTGCTAACAGATCCTCCAAAAATGTTACACACTGCCCACTAAAATACTATTTAATAATAATAATAATAATAATAATAATAATAATAATAATAATAATAATTGTCCTTTCACCTGCAGTAAATATATTTTTATTTCTTATGTAGATAAATTTAAAGAGTGTTAGAAAATACCACTCTGATGTGTGTATGAGTCTTACCTATAGTGCTGCTGCTGTGACTCGGGCATGTTTGGCTTATCGAGTCAAGGCTGTCCTGGAGGCTGGAGAAACGGAAACAAGGGTCAGGGTTAAAGGAGTTTTTAATCATATGTCACCGATCACAGCAAAGTGGGTATTAAGTCGGAAATGATTAGTTTTGAGTTATTGGTAGCATTTTGTAGCTGATATCCTAAGCTTTAATATGATACCAAATTTTCTAACAAATGTTGCTGGTCTTGGAGTAACTAACCAAAACCTGCCAGGAATTTGCCTTTTAAGCTTTACTTTGGAGAAAATCGTGTTTCAAGTTCAAAAGTTTAAATTAAATAATTTCTGACTTAATACCCATTTTGCTGTGGTGGGTCACATATTTAGGGGAAAAAACCAACAAGCCTTTATTTTCCCACTATATAGTTTCCATCTGTTGAACCTATACAAGTTGGCTTTGGAGGAAAAGGGGCGGAGCACCATTACATCATAGCTAGCTATTTTAAACAACCTTGCACATTTTTATTTTTTTATTTCTTTATGCTACATACTGTATATTTGTAAAGTCATAGTGCAATATTTAAGCCTCATGCAGCTTTGAGTCAATCTATAACAAACAGATCCCTAATAATGTAAACATTAACAGCTTACATGCTGAAAATGAGCCTTAAACCCCATGACTGTAATCTATCTACTGTAACGTACACCGCGGTTTGTATTACAGTTTTTATACTACATATTAACAATTTGCTAGCAAACTAACACCTTGATACATGCTAGCATTTCAGCGAGCTGCTGTTTGGTAGCCTGAGTGAATGTTTTCTACGTTTCTTACTGAAAGGGAGCTGATTGGAGAGACTTACGTGTTGGTGCTGCCTGCGTTACTGCTGCTGCCACAACGTGCTGAGAACACCTTACTGACCATGAGTTGAGGAGGAGACCTGTGCAACACACACAACTATGAACGCCTGCTTTAAAAAGGTACAGTGTGTAAGATTTGGTATCTATTGTAAGATCAGTGAGCGGTACGGTGGTGTAGTGGTAAGCACACCCGCCTCACAGCAGGAAGGTCCTGGGTACGAATCCCGGGCTCGGGTGTTTCAACCATTTCAATCAATATACAGTTTGTGTATTTGGCTAAAGAGTGACCAACCCAAGCTTTAAAGTTATTACTTGAATAATTATTTCCATATGGTGTTTTATTTGAGGAATCTGTCAATCCCTTGTGGAAATGTCAGCTGTGATCACTACAGTAAAACCAGATTTAGAAAGATCCATGAGAGAAATTTAAATAAAGAGGTAACAGCGACAGTGTTTATACCAGCAGTCTTAGTGATGTAGGTTTATTTGGAAATTTACCGGATGTGGTGAATCTTCAGTGTTGACCCTTTGTAACTCATGGCAACGGAGCCAAACATCATCTCCCCGAGCATATTAACATCGGAAGACGGTCTTGTGTACTGAGTGAAAACACACACCCACACACATTACATCTCTACCTAACGCTCAGAATAGATACAAGTGACTATTTGTGTGTTAGTTATGAACAAACCTGATAAGTAGGAGGAGTTTCTTTCTGCTTCGCCTTGCAGCCGATTTGACATGAACCACTGCGGGTGGGCGGGGCTATCGTCTCCTCAACATTCTGCAGACGAAAACAAATTTAGGATGCCTTTCCATTCACTGCTTGGTCCTGCACAGTGATGCTTCATTTAATATGTCCATCTCAACCCAAGTACTGTCTCAACTATTGAGAGCCAGCCCCCCTGCAAACTTTATTCAACTAATCATCAAACGACTCATTCAACATATGAAATCTGACGAATTAACCAAATCAGAACAAATACCCGGGTGGAGCTTATGGAAATATGATGTAGGGTAGTAAAAATTGTGGTGTAGGATTAGCAAAATATTTCAGGATGTACTTTGGGGTGGTGACAAGAACTCGTGTTTACTTGGTGTTTTCCTGTAAGAGTAAAGTGATAACCATCAGCTTAAGTTTCATTACTGATTCAGGACAGATTAAAGGTACAGCGTGTAAGAATTAGCTTAATCCGATCAGATTGCAGACTGCAACCAAAAGAAATTTCATTCCTGACAAGACTCAACACCCCTTGAAGTCTGTATGGTCCTGGGCTACTGTAGAGACATGGCGGTACAAGATGGCAGCCTCCATGAAAGAGGACCCGCTCCCAGTCAGATATAAGCAGCTTACTCTAAGGTTCTGAAAATTCAATAACTTTTTTTAATGATTAGAGATTAATGAAAACGTATTTATTGATGTATTTAATTCCTGCTCACAGATCCTCCAAAATGTTACACACCATCCCTTTAAGACATTCTTATTTAACACCAACTTTTACCATCTCAAACACATCAGCAGATTTACTTGACATTCTTGTTCATCCTTACGATTTCAAATGAGTCATGCACCATGTGCCTGGCAAATAGCAACACGGTGATGCCTTATGATAAGAGAACTAATCACAAACTGCATCCAGAATAGTATCTCAGATGTAATGAATGTAAAGATTATTTGGGTTTAATGTATTCTACAATAAAGACTTGACTGACCCGGCATGGGAGAAAATAAATTAGAAAGGACCGCTAGCATCACTGTCAGCTCTACACACACACACACACACACACACACACACACACACACACACACTCTAGCTTAAGAACTAAACAAACAGAGCCTCATGTGACCGCAAATGATCATTATATCACATTCACTTTTAACCCACAATCCAGGATTTAAGGATTTAAAAAAAAACTAAAAAACCCCAAAACAAAACATACAGCATGCTTGAGTCCCTATTTCTGGTTTGTACATAAATCACACAAACAATGCGACAGTGAGTATAAAATAATAGGCAATTATTGAAAGAGGTGAAGTATGATATGGAGAATCATTCCATCAAGGGGCTATCAATTCCATTCTATCAATATCATTTATTGATATAAACCCGCCGAAAGCACCAATCATGCAATACCCATTCAACTTATTCAATATCAACCATGCAATATTTCAGCATGTAGAAGAATACCAAGAATTATTCGACAGCTTTCCACCAATCAGAAACTGAATATCATTATTCTGAATGAATAATAAAAGCCTTTCAATCTATTTGCCAAAGAATCCAAGCTTCAAAAACAATTCATTTTAATGACACATTACACTGAATCTTTATATTTACACCTTTGTACATTACAGATGAAATTTTTTTTTGATAATACAACAACAAAAACAATGTAATTTCAGTAAAATAAAATTGTTTAAAGAAAATTATCAAGTGTTTCATGCAACATATTATTTCTATAGTTTTATGCAAGTAACCTAGTTAAAAATAAGTATATAGTCACACCTGCATGCACATGTATGATGGCACTGTTGCGCACACATTTAAAGCCTCGTATTAGCGTGGATGTGAGTAAAGACACAACGTACACGATTTGTAATGCATGTTAAGTTGCAGGAGCCACCACGAAAACTTTTGGAACAACAAACCTATTTACACACTTTAAACACCATCACCCAGGTGAACATGACCAGTTTATAGAAACTAAGAAGGGAAAACCGCAGAGCTAGAGCGTTCACTCCACTAAAACTTGGGGTTGGTTCAGAGAAGGCGTGTTACATAACCTGGTCTCACTAAATAATAGTAATAATAATAATGATAGTAGTAGTAGTAGTAGTACTGGTAATAATAATATTGGCAAAATTTCTACTGCTGCTCTGCCTATTACTACCAATAAATAAATAATAATAAGAAAAGTGTTTGTTTGTATATTATTATCTGTCAATAATTGCTGTTCAAAAGTAAATCGGTACCAGCAGGTCACACTTGGGGGAAAAATTTAAAATCTCAATCGGCCAGGAAAATTGCACTCGGGGCATCTCTAATATACTTTATACATTTTATTATTTAGACAAATATTTCGTAATAAATATATATAATATATATATAGTATATATATATTATATAATATATCAAATTATTTTATAAATAATATAATTGTATAGAGGACGTCAACATATCTACAATAAATATATTCATTATGGAATTTCAGTGTGATTAATATTCATCAGTGCCACTAATAATAATTACCTAATTATAATAATTAAGAATCTTTTGCAAAAATGAAAATGAAGTGAATTATTATTATATTCTAATCATTCATAGCAGCATTAGAGGTGCTCTCACCAAAATTCCTAAAACAGGATTCAAATTTAATGTGCTATGTGCATGCATATATATATATATATATGCATATA
>JBCNYH010000011.1:5777629-5793891 GCA_039654325.1 Tandanus tandanus | reverse complement strand
TCCTAAAGGCTAAATAAACACCTGAAAATGGATTTGAATCTCTTGCGTCGTGAACTGGACACTTTTCGCCACGACACAGTTTGTGGAGCGCAATTGCAATAGCAGGTATGGGGGTGAGAGTCATATGCATAATCGTTAAGACATGTGACATTTCACTTCTTTGGAATAGGAACAATTATGGCTGATTTGAAACATGTTGGAACCAATGAAAAAAAAAATGTAATTAAAAAGATATTTAAATGCTGCATTCCTGGCTTTAATTTGCAGTCGGAGCCTATGGGTCATCCACAGCTTTTTGTTAGGAAACACTCGGATCTGCTTCCAAGATGTAACACTGTCCACACAGAAGTTGATGTAATCCAAAACAGCACTTGTGTATATATCCAAAGATCCACATGTTAATGCTCCGCAGCCTCTGAACACGTCCCAGTCAGTGGAGTGGAAGCAGTCCTGAACCACAGGGACAGCGTCCTTAGGCTATGCTCTGACTGATCTGATGATGGGTCCAGATGTCCTGATTTTTGGTGTATACCTGGGATGTAGCAGGAGTGAGAGATGATCCAATAGACCCAGGTGGGGATAAGCTTGAGCCCTGTATGCATCCGCTATGTTTGTATACACCTGATCCAACGTATTGTCTCCTCTGGTAGCACACTTGACATTGTGATGAAATTTGTGCATGACAGTCTTTAAGTCAGCGTGATTAAAGTCCCCTGCTGCAATAAAGATGCTTTCTGAGTGTGCAACCAGGCAGTTGTTTATGCTGTAGTGGAGCTGCACTAACTTAGCATTAGTGTCTGGTGGGAAGTATACAGCACTGATGTAAACAGCTGTGAATTCCCTTGGTAGGTAAAACGGTATTAATTTTTGCAGCAGAAATTCCTTGTCATGACAGCATAGTCTCTCCACCACAGTGGTATGTGTGCACCAGGAGTTGTTAATATAGATGCACACACCTCCGCTGATTTTCTTACCCGAGTCTGCAGTCCTGTTGGCCCAGTGCGCAGTGAAGCCCACTAGCTCGATAGCCGCATCCGGGGTGGTGGTCCAGGCACACCTCTGTGAATATCAGACTGCAACAGTTGACTAAGGTCCTCCATGACTCCAGTCCCAGTTGGATTTCATCCATTTTGTTGTGGATCGACCTGGCATTAGAGAGGAAGATGGTAGGAAGCGGTGGTTTGAATGGATTAGCCTTTAGCCGGGCCCACACGGTCGACCGCTTACCTCTCTTCTGCTTCCGCTAGCAGCGTCTCCTTCTCCGGCTTGCTGCAGCGGGAGTCCTGGGAGGTGGTCTGGCGATCTCAGGAGGGATGAAAATATCCGATGATAGGTGGAATATGCCACCAGTGAGTTCGAGAAGTTCAGCACGACTGTACTGAAGCGCATCAGAATGGTGAAAGTGCGAAATAGTACATAGTAACACCAGTAATGTGATAATACTACACATCTTGAGAGAGCTCCTAACCGCTGCGACTGTGCGCGTCGCCATTACTCCATCCAAGTGATAACTTTGTTGAAATAATTTGGGGAAGAATCATCTATGGACATGGTCAGGTGTCCATGTACTTTTGACTGCATAGTGCATAAACAGTCATTTCCTTTGTAGACCACTGAGAAACCACAAAGCACAAACTCCTCCTTTCAATAAATGCCCCGACCTCCGTTTGTTTGTGTGTGTGTGTGTGTGTGTGGGTGTTCTTTGTGGATGTAAGTGGGATCTTTTTAACCCGTGTGATACAGAGAGCAGTGGTTAATTCTGATCAGTGGGAACATGTACGTCCACTGCAGGACGACGTCAACTAATTCATACGACAGAATTCAACCTGATATAAATATATACATGAATCTTAAACACAGCAGGTGAAAAGTCTAATAACTTTATGTAATGATGTTACAAGGAATAAAAATATGATGAATCAGTGTAATTTTAACATCATTATAATGCAACAATGTTTATGTATTATTTATATATGACTGATGGACATGAATAAGAGCATCTCGGGTATGCGTGAGAATTGCAGCTCAAACGTCTTCACATTTCGACCACAGAAACCCACTGATGCCCCTCCTCTGATAATTAACTTCCTGTAGCATCTTTTCCTGACAGCAGCTCATTTAATTTTATACACACGGAGTACACAGTCTGTCCGTCACGTATATACAGAGACAGTCATTTCATGTTTATAGATTAAAGATGTTTCAGTGTTCTTCTGATCAAGATGAGATGGTGGTAGTTATCTATGAGATTGTAGACAATATTGAAGGTCATGACGCTGATGCAGAGAGACGCCTAGAAGCAAAACACGCAGGTAAAGACTGTATCTGCATGATCAAAACTCTTAAAAAATGTAAAGATTTTGTAATTCAAGATTGTATAAGTATGAGTGGAGATGATGGTGGATATCTATGAGAATATAAACGCTGTGAGAAGCAACACAGAGAGGGAAGTGAAAATTCCTCTCTTTACTCACTTTTTGAACTTTTATAATCAGAGTGCAGTGAAGGGTAAATGCGTACCAAATACAAAACAATGATTGCATGTTATTATGCAAATAAATTATATAAACGTATGAAGTGTCTTTCACTGTATTATGGAGCTTTTAGACACATTAACATCACTGTGCTGTGAAACCCATTACTTCCTCTATCTGCACTGTGTAATGGAGGTCTGTTGTTGCAAAAACAATTTGAATCTTAAAGTCTGCAACAGCACACCACACTACCTCTTCTAACAAACTGGAACACACCCCTTCTTTCTCCCCCTCTCAGTCTCCCCCACCATTCCAATGCCGTGACTTACACTGTCCCCTACCAACCCCCCCCCACCCCATGACTCTGCCCCAGGCTTTACTTGCCCATTATCTCCACTGTGGCCATTGCTCCATACTTGTGCTCTGCCTTGGAGGTTGATGGCACATGTACCAGCTGTTCAACTCTTAGCCAAATTTGGTGCTTCCAGAGCCAGTCCTTAAAGTGTTGGGTCTGTCATGCAGCACAGTTCACAAACACAGTCCAATGGCATTTACCTTAGATGAGCAGGGTTCAGGAGATCAGGCAGACAGAATACCTAAGGCAAAGCTGAGACAAATAAACTGAGGCAGGCAAAGGTCATACACAGAGAGACTAAACACAGTAATAAACAGCTTGTCACACACTATTTGTAAACACAGCGGCAACACTTAGATATGGGTGTGTGATCCTTACATATTGTCATATACACTGGATGGGATTGAAGTGTGTCAGAAGTCAGGTGATTGTGAGGTGCATGCTGGGAAGTGTAGTGAACTAAATGGCTTCATTGAGCTTCTGATATCCTGCACTTGTATCTTACTTGTATCAACATAGATGTTCGGCAGTGCCACCCCCCTCCCCCACCGTTTTTTAAAGTATAAGATCCAAGTGAGGACATGAGGATCCAATTTAAGGGTTTTAAGAAGCGCCCACTGTTTCTTTGCGAAGTACGTACAGTATATGCTCTGTATGTCTTCCAGACATCTGAAGACCAGTATCTTTGTGTACATTTACTTCTAATAGGAGACACTGCATGGAGCAGGTGTAACAGAGTGAATACAGTGTGTTTGCTGCTGTGTGTTCTCCTGCTGAGTGCTGTTACAGTGCTGTGGATCAAATTCAACATCGTGACTACAGAAAACATCCAGTTACAGATCAGTCACAACACCCTGACTAGAGAGAGAGACCTGTTACAGAAGGAGAGAGATGGATACCTGAGAACACTTTGTGATTCATGTAAGTAGATGAAGTTACATTTTCTTCCCAACAGTTAAAATCCCTCAGTTGAAATCCACACACCGTCCTGAATCTTCCTCTCACATGACCCTTCATACAATACATTTAAAACAAAATATTACAGATTGTGGGTGTGTTGTTGTGGGATGTCCCATGTAATGAATTTGAACACTTAGTGGTGCTTTTACGGAGGACGGATTCTGTATCCCTTCTCTCTCTCTCACAATGATGATCCTCCCCTACCACCATGTTCTCTGTGTTTGGATAATTTTTGTAAATGCTAAAGGTTTCTTTACTTACTTCAACCATATTAAAAAATGTTTTGATCTCGGAAATGATCCCCTTTAGGTAAAAAACAAAGATGTTACTGCTTCAGCTCCAATCTTTACTCCATCTCTACTGAGAAGAAGAACTGGGAAGTAAGCAGACAGGACTGCAGGGACAGAGGATCAGATCTGGTGATCATAAACAGCAAAGAGGAACAGGTGTGTGTGTGTGTGTGTGTGTGTGTGTGTGTGTGTGTGTGTGTGTGTGTGTGTGAGGCAGTGAAATAAAGAGAGCAATAAAGACAGACAGAGGCCCAAAGTATTTTCATTGTGATGTTATTTACAGGAGTTCATCAGTAAACAGCTGGACGGCAGTCGTGCTTGGATTGGTCTGAATGACAGAGCTATAGAGGGAGAATGGAAATGGGTGGACGGTACTCCACTAACCACTGCGTAAGAAACTGAGATTCTTCAATGTCTCTTTTTTAAGTTGCAGTACAATCAATAACATAAAACTATTCGCCTGCTTAAAAAACTATTTAATTATTTAAAAATTATTCCCTTTTATATTCATATTTCTATATTTTATCAATGTACATTTCAATAAACAGAGACTGAGAGGATTCATTATATGTGTGGAATTGAAGGAAACTGAACACTGATCTGATTCTGATTCTTTGGGTTTTAGGTACTGGGCTCAGGGGGAACCGAATAATGAAGATAATGAGGATTGTGCTGAGATTTTAGGTTCTTCAGATGGGAACTTCTGGAATGATATGAAATGTTCTGATGAACAACACTGGATCTGTGAGAAACGTATATATCAGTAAAATATATTATTTTATAATTAAAGCGCTTATACACGAATCAGTAAAAAAAATCTGATAATTGTCTCACTCTCTGTTCTTTATTTTTAATTTTCAGAGTGAACTCAGTAACCGATCAATAACAAAGTACACAGAGACTGTTCATGTCTTTCACTGAATCTCATAAATCTGTATTTCTGATGATTCTGATGCAGATTTGTGTTGATAAAAGTAGTATATTTGAGAATAAGAGTTGTGTTTTAGGAGTCAGACTCAGTGACTCAGACTGTAAGATTAGTTTAAGCCTGAGCTCAATTAAGAGAAGACTGAGATAAATTATCAATCTTCAAATGCAACATTAAACATTTTGAAATATTTTTAAAGCAAGTATAAGCTTGACAGTTTTGGTGACAATAAAATAAATTCTAATTATTACTGTTAATTTTTCTTGTTTTTATTCTGTGGCGGAGCTTTGTTCCAGTTGATTACACACTATGATCAATTTGGCCACTCCTCCTATTGTCAGCAGAACTTCCTGGACAATCCTTATAAAAATTGGTCAATAAAAAGCTATAACCATGTCCTGGTGAAATAGTTTTTGGCTTTGCATTGACACAACATCTGGTTATGGTACGATTATGACAAAATCAGGGAGAGCGAGCCGCTGGGATGCTTGAGTGTGGAATGTTACAGAGGCAAGTCACAAGAATGTTACGTATCAACGTAATCATGATTTCAGGGCTGTGGAGGCGGTACAATGACACAGGCAACACCAAAGACTGACCATGTACTCCCAGATCATATATCACCACCTGACAACAGGACCGTCTCTAACGTCTCCAGAGTCAGCAACACCTTCGCAATCACTTTCATTACTGCTGCACAAACCAGAGGTCATTACTAGAACAAAACCTGCTCCCAAACTGTCTGCAGTCGATTATGGGAAGAAGTTTTACGCATCTAACGTTCGAGTCGTGGACTGGTCCTCACACCTACTCGTTGGTGCATGTGTCCGCAATGGGCAAGAGAAGACCCGGGCTGGAATGCTCTCAGATGGAACAGGACCCTGTTTTCTGATGAATCACGTTTCAAGTTGAGTGTTGCTTCTGGTAGAGAATGAGTGTAGGTGTGGAAAGCATTATGCAGAGGCTAATGTTCTGGAGTGAGACAACTGGGGACCAGGTGTAATGGTTAGGGTTGGAATCAGCAGCAGACTCCACACACATACACACACTCACTCACACACACACACACACACACACACACACACACACACACACACATGGAATTCAGGCATTCATAGTTTCCTGTGTCCTGATTGAGTCATTTTACCTGCCCATTTGACTCTGGGTGTTAGCCCACAATATGACGCTGACACAGAGCTTGTCCATGAAGACTTACAAACTTTAAATGTGAACTGACCTTCCTTGTCACTCATGATGTCCTCCAGAAGGCCGGAGATTCTATACATGTGTTTGAGCAGCTGTTCGGCAATGTCAAACATGGTGGGCAGCCCTAGTAGTGAGACCAGGTGGAGAAATCTCGAAAAGTGTTCACAGATGACCATGATAGTGGTGTTCCCATGTGACCTGGGCAGATCCATCAAGAAGTTGATGTCGAAGTGGGACCAGGGTAACTGTGGGATGGGCAGAGAACCGTTTCCACTTGGAGTATGAGGTACATTTGTTCTCGAGAAGCTCACAGATTATATACAATACTGGCAATACAGGGGTGAAGTGAAGCGGGAGCAGTGAGGGCTCAGATGATAAGACAGTACAGCCGTGGTGCCACATATGTGACGTTTGGTGGGAACTCTGGGGGCATGTGGTATGGCAGGGTTTTAGCTAGCTTCTTGTCAAAAATCCACTTGGCGTGAAAGAAAACACTTAGTTTGGGAGAATAGACGAAAGAGGTCTTCGGCTTATATTATTGATGGATATTTGGATTATATGGATATAGATATAATATGGATTTTTTCCCCATATTTTTCTTCCTTAATTTAGTCATATTTGATTCCCACCCATCAAGTATTGCCTCCATGTCACATACGACCACCACCAACCAAGGAGAGGCGTAAGCATGCACGTGCCCCCTCTGTGACATCTGCATCTTTGCGAACTGCTGTGTATGTGCACACAGAAGCGGCCTACAACATTTGGAGGAAATGCGCATATGAATGAGCATACAGACACCCATGATTGTCTGGTATTTGCTGTAAGTGAAAGGGAGCATCCTTTCCTCCTGTGAGAGCCCAGCCGATTAGCTCCCATGGACTTCCAGCTGTGGATGGCTACAGCATCAGCCTGGATTTGAACCTGTGATATCCATGTTGATAGTGTTGGAAACTTTTTTCCTTTCCTTGTAGAACCAGAGACCAGGAGAAGTTGGGATATCTTTCAAACAGAAGTTACTCTTTATTGAGACCTGACTGTAGGTTTTGCCGTAGTCATCCAAGCCTGACTTAAGGCTCAGCACTGTAGAATTTATACTTTGCAAGGGAGAGGGATACATAGAGGTGGAGACAATCTAAACCAAGCATACAAATGCAGTATGGGAATCAGCCCAGTAAGAGAATCTCATCGGCATAACAGTGTCATTCAAATTAATAGATGCTAATCCAACTTCCTGACAGTGTCGCCCAGACCTTCACATTATCAAAGAGACAAAGGCACAGTCTGGCCTTGAGTTAAGCATTCACATTTAACTTATGGTCAGGAAGTACATACAGACAAGATGTTAATGTCTCAGACACCTGGGCTGCCAGACTTGATCTCCTCAAAATGTAAAACCCAATATACATAACTCTTTCAGTTTTATATACTGTTACGCTGGAACCTAGATTTAACATTTTATAAATTTGTAATCCAAAAATAGTCGTGCACCTTGTTGATCTGCCACACAGGCAGGTATATATAACCTGTACAGGAACCCTGTACAGGTTATATATACACATGATGCTGAAGGATGGGCACTGTGGTCAACACTTTCTTGAGGTTCTCAAACATGTGGGTAGCCACAGGAGACCAGAAAATCATTCCTTGCCTCTTTCTTCAGTAGAGAGGTGAGAGGTGCTACATGAGTACTGAATTTCCTTATGTATCAGGTATAAAAAACCATAGAAATTGCTGAAGCTGCTTATTGGTGGTGAGCTGTAGCCCGGCAGTGATGGCTTTCGCCTTCTGCTGGTACATGGAGACACCTTTAGGGCCAACAACGTAGATTATGAATGCTACTCAGCACTTGTGTAACTTGCAAAGGTGCAAAATAGAACGTCTGCATCCAGTTAGTACGTTTTCCGCAATGAATATGTAACATGGGGCGTTTATACGCAATTGTGCGTGTGCTGGGAGAAAAAAATGTAAATATATTATTTTAGCTCACACAATGCGATTTACCAAACCTGAAAGCAATTTTGCCAGAACAAACTGCGTCTATATTTAACATGTCTCAAAGGGAGGTGCAAATGGTTTGTATGTGTAATTGCGCACACACGGCTGTGGTTATTATAAAATAATTTTGAAACACACCCCTTACTTCTCTTCCTCTCTGTCACTATTCCTGTTTCCCCCACAAAAAAAATTGATGCACCCCTCAGACTCTGCCCTGGACTTTATTCATCCATTAGCTCTGCTATGACTGTAAGTGCCAATCTTGTGCTCTGCCTTAAAATTTGTGTTACCCATGGGTACACAGACAAGATCAGGTCTGTTGCTGCCGTCACAATGGGTGACACATTTTCAGCTTCACTTGCCCGTTAGCTCGACTATGGCCATCGCACCAATGTTGTGCTCTGCCTTGGAATTTGCATCACCCCACGTACAGTTCCTGTCTGTTGCTGTTCTTACAATGAGTGGCACATATACCAGCTCTCCATTGCAACCTCCAAGTCAAGTTTGGTGCATCAGGAGTCAATCCTTAAAGTTTGGTGTCTGTCATGTTGAGGTGAAATTAGCACTTCCTGGTGGGTATTCTGAACTGCATTTTCCATCAACCCCTGCATGTCACATATCCCTGATCATGAGCACCTGTCTCCTACTGTCCTTGATTATACACGTTTTTTACATTCAGTCATTGTGGTCTACCCATGCCTCTGTGTTTATTTTCTGTTTATTTATTATTTAAGATGTAAAATTTATAAATATCAATGGTGAGGCACAGAAACGTAAACATGAGGACTAGCACAGATCATGCACAGGAAGGCAATACACTCCATACACTGGAATACAACCAGTATTGTACTGGCCAAATCACAGACATGATACTTTGCAACGTGAATGTGAACTTGAGTTTCTTCAAATTGAGGAGTGTGTGATCAGCTTGAGTCATGACAGGTGTGCTGAGGTCATATGAAGTCAAAAGTGCGACAACTGTGATTACTTTGGAGCATGCTGGGTCTGAAAGTTCATTGTACTATGACAACTTTGAATCAGCTGACACTGTGACAACCAATACCCCAAAAGACTACCTCGAGGAGGGTCTCTTTTTTGAGGGTGTGCTCAGGGTCATGGTCCTGGCTTATCAGGATATTGTCAGTGAAACTCCTAAGTGACCTGTGGCTCTGAAATGGCTCAAGCAGGGATCTAGCCCTGCTCCTCCGAACTATAGCCCTCTCAGTCTAGCAAGTACTCCAGCCCCCCTCCAGCATCTTAATTCTAATAGGGTGCTGACCCTGTAAGCTGGTTGTGCCTCAGTGTTTCTGGAGAGGTGTCAGTGCTACAGTGGGGAACAAGGGGCCCCATCATGCAAGTCCATAAGTTATTATGTTTATGCATTTAGTGATATGGTAAGAACCAATTACAAATGGGCATTGAGTTTCTTACTGCTGGGGTATGCAGTAGGTGCCAAACCAAGTCATTGGGCAATGCAGTGGATCTGCAGTGTTGGTCATGCTGTTTTAGTGGTGATATGCTGATGGGCCTGTTCCCAGCTTTGGTCTGCCTTTCGGAACCATTCATCAAGTGTGAGGACGTCCATAGCCTTGTTATTTCATGGGAACAGGGGCAGTTAAGAGCCCAGGACATGCTGAAAGCGCATGAGACATGTGGTGGATTGGCGCAGGGAATTCTGGGCATACTTAGACCAAGGGAGGAATCATGCCTAATCATGTTGTATGTGAACTGAGCTCCTTGGTTCCTCACATTGTCCACTGGTAGGCTGAAGTTTCTGAACATATAGTTGAACAGCTGTTCAGCTGTATTGAAGGCAGTGGGCAGTTGGCAGAGGCTCTGAAGTTGATGAGCAGTATCATCGGTGTCTGGAGCATGGTCAAATATATGCCGAAATAAGACACCAAAGCTCACAGAGGTGCTTGCTGTGCCGGCATACTGTTGCCACACAGCCAAAATCCGTCAGAGCCCATTGCTGGTGAGCAAGGTAATGAAGTGTGCTATCTCTTGCTGACTGGACACCAGGGAAACAACACTATCATATTTATCTGGCTGAGCCAAAGAAGGAATCACTGCCCTGTGCTGCACCATGGCTGTGATCGAAGGTGTATTCTGTGCAGCTTATGTTTGCAGGAAACAAGCAAAGTTAATACACACATACTCAATATCAAATATAAAGACTAGCATAGATTATACACAGGAAGGCAAACACTGTAATAAAATGAATTGGTACTGTAGATTCAAAACCATGAAGTCCCTGTGGGACTAAACACAGGTGAGCCCTTGTGCCACTTTAGTCTAAGATTTAGAACGTCTAATCACATAGTAATTCCTAATTTCCTGCTCACTTCTGTTCAATTACAGTTACACAATTACAATTAAATTTTGCTGATTTTTTCTTTAACAAAAGGTAAAAAGAAAAGAAAATACATCGTTCATATATTGTCCTGCCCAGTTATGTCAAATGCAGGAAAGTTCACACACACTTTAGTAATAATACTCTCTTTGTTCTCCTGCTCCTCTTATTGACTGTATATAAATATACAGAGAAGAAAAAAGATAACTTATAGAATCATTATAGAAAAGGAAACTTAATTATATTTAAAACTTGGTGAAACTTAGGATACTCATTTTATTTGATTAGAAACTGTTGCAGAGCGGGTTGACCAAATAATCACAACAGCTCAACTGTGGCCATCGCTCCAATTGGAAGTTGCGCCATCCCCATGTACAGTTCCTGTCTGTTGGTGCTGTTACTATGGGTAGCACATATACCAGCTCTTCAGGGCAACCTCTTAGTTGAGTTTGGGGCATTAGGATCCCATCCTTAAAGGGCGAGGTCTGTCACATTAAGCTGAAATTACCACTTCCTGGAGGGTATTCTAAACTGCATTTCCCATCAACCCCTGCATGTCACATCCTTGATCCTGTGCACCTGTTTCCAACTGTCCTTCATTATGCACACTTTTAGTTAAGTCATTGACCAGGCCTATGTGTTTATTTTTATGTTTATTTATAATTTCAGAATTGTAAAATTTATATCTGATATTTTTTAATATATTGGCCTGTGGTGGCTCAGTGGTTTCGACTCTGGATTACTGATCCAAAGGTTGGTGCTTCAAGCCCCAGTACCATCAAGCTGCCATTGTTGGGCCCTGTAACCTGGAATGCTTGGTGAAGTTGAAATGGTTTTTAGTGGTTCTAAAAATAGGGAGTATGGTAGTGTAGTCATTACCCCGTTCATCTCACAGCAAGAAAGTCCTGGTTTCAAGTTCAGGGCGCAACTCATGCATTTTTGTGTGGAGTTTGCATGTTCTTCCCATGCTTGTGGGTTTACTCTGGGTACTGCAGTTTTTTCCCACAGACCAAAGACATGCACATTAGGCTAATTGGCTGTTCTAAATCACCCCTAGGTGTGAGTGTGAATGGTTGTGTGTGCTGGTCCTGCGATAGAGAAGAGAGCTGTTCAGGATGTACCCTGCCTTCACCCGAAGTCGGTTGAGATAGGCTCTATCCTCTCTTAGTAGGGTTAATTAATGGTTCAAAATTTCCCCAGAAGTTTGTCTAAATCTGGTGGAAAAGTTTTGCATGGTGCAAAGAGAGGTGATGTGGTTCTATCAGTCAGTTTATTAAAAAACATCCAAAAGCCAGACTCCCAAGTGGCGCATTGACCAGGTGTGTGACTATCAACCTGGAGATCGCAAGTTTGAATCCAGGTTGATGTCACAGACATCCACAACCGGGAGTCCATGGGAGCTAATTGGCCGAGCTCTCATGAGTGGGAAGGATGACATACGCTTCCCTGTCACTCACAGCGCTCACCAGCAAATTCATGGGCGTCTGTGAGCTCATTTCCCGAACCACACAGTGAGACAGTTTGTCAGGACACTCTCCACAGTGCCTCTATAGAAGGTTGTGAGGAATCGTGGTAGAAGGCTGACCTGTTTCAATCTCAGCAAGAAATGGAGATGCTGATAAACATTCTTCACCACAGACCTGATGTTTTTGGACCAGGTGAGGTCATCAGAAATGACCACACCAAGGAACTTGATGGTACTGACCCTCTCTACTCTCAAGTCATTTAAGTCCACCACCATCTCCTTGGTTTTGTGAAAAGCAAACTGTAGGGGGTCCAGTGAAGTGGGGAGGGAGGAGTGGATGTGTGTCTTGACCAGCCGCTCGAAGAAAGCGAATGTGGGTCAAGGCAACCGGGTAGTAGTCATTGGGACACGTTGTTGTAGACTTCTTCGGCACTGTAATGATAGTGGTTTTCTTGAAGCTCACCCTGGGATGTTGTCTGGGACTGCAGCTTTCTGTGGGTTGACTCTGGATAGTGTGCCCTTCACATCTGCTGTCTTTAGGCAGGGTGCTTGCACTTCCACAGCCGGTGTTATTTTCTGAGGCTGCGTGTTGTTCAGAGCTTCAAATCGTGCGAAAAAGTCATTCAGTCTGTCTGGAAGGTGGACATCACTATTGTCAATCAGTGGAGGGATTTTGTAGTCCGTCATGGCCTGGATGCCCTGCCACATGCACCTTGGATCCTTGGTGTTGGAGAAGTGGTCGTGGATCCGTTGTGCATACTGCTGCTTTGCTATGTGGATGGCCTTGGAATGCTGTGCTCTGGAAGATCTGAGGGCTCCATCATCTCCAGACCTGAAAGCAGCATTGTGAGGTATTTCTTGGACTCCCCATCCATCATGATCTGTTGATAGGTGTGGCTTAAATCAATTTTGGAGAATTGTTTCCCTCCTGCCAGTGTGGTGAACAGATCTTCCACATGGGGAATGGGGTATTGCTCTAATGAGGAGGCAATCCTTACTGTTAGTTTGTAATCACCACATATCCTGACAGAACCATCTGGCTCCAGGTCAGGTACAATAGGTGCTGCCCATTCAGCATACTTAACAGGTGATATGATGCTCTCTTTCAGTAGTCTATCTAACTCTGCTTCTACTTTGGCTATCATGGCATACGGGACTGAGCGGGGTCAATAGAACTTAGGATGGGCTTCAGCAGACACTCAAATTGTTGCTCTCATGCCTCTTAACACACCTAGTTCTTCTTTAAAAACATCCTCATGTTTTGAGAGTACTTCCTGCAGTCTCTGCGGTCCCATTCTCACATGCTTGATTTCATCCCACTTCAGTTTGAGGGCCTCTAGCCATCCTCTTCTTAATAAAACTAGGTCCAGTACGTCTGATAGAAGTTCATACTGTCTTCTTAGTTTTAACAGTTTTTTGTAAGGTTCTTTTAGAAAGACAGGAGCGTTTTTGTTTACCTGCTTTACATGTTTCAACTACTTCCTGTAGTCATCGTCAGAAGCGTCACGTGGTGTTCTTGTGACGTGTCTTATAGGCTGCTTAAGATGTTTTTTCTTCTTTTCTTTTTTCTTCTGTCAATAGGGAACACTTACGCCCCCTACTGCCTGTCGCCTTATCCAGGACCACATCCCATGTGTGGAAAGGACATGTAAAACAGGTAAACAAAAACGCTCCTGTCTTTCTAAAAGAACCTTACAAAAAACAGTTAAAACTAAGAAGACAGTATGAACTTCTATCAGAGATTAAGAGAAAGTTTTGGACAAAGCGGTGTCAAGGCTTGCCGAGCACTGGAACAATTACATCGCAGACTGGCGTGGCACAAGAACCATCTCCGCTTTAATCTACGGTGCCGGTATGAGGGAATCACCCCACCAAGTCTCAACATCAAAAACCCAAGAACGCGGAGAACATTGTGGAAAAAGCACGGATGGCCCTGGTAAAGGAGAGGATAAGATGCATTACAAGTAAGATTAAACAGATCAACACAAAAATAGAAGATAAAAAAACAGTCATTCAAACTATCCTTTAAACCACCAGCCGAAGTTGAAATATTTATCACGGAACACTTCAAAAATGAACTTGAAAAGGAATTTATCAAAACAAAAGACAGACACATACAGAAACTACAAAAACTTATCACCAAAACCAAAAATAAGACAATAAGCAACACCAAAACACCAGACAGTTGGCTATGTAACTTATCACAATGCAATTTCACACACATGGAAATTAACATACTAGGGAAAGGTTTGAATTATGCAATAACACTGGAAAAAATACCATATGAAGATTTCATATTAGCCACAGAGTTAGCATGTCAATCCATACAGGACCAGTGAAAGAAAGCACAATTGCGCAACGAGGTAGCAGAGATATTAAAGACAGCCAAACTACCACCCAGTAATATTACAGAGGAAGGAAGACAAGCCATACACGCACTCGCAAAACAAGAAGACAATCATATTACCAGCAGATAAAGGCCGTACCACCATGGTCATGGATAAGGACAGGTACACAGACAAGTTGCAGGATTTGCTAAAGGACAGTAATACTTATGAAATACTTAAGAAGGACCCAACAGAACAGATGAAGAAGACATTTAAAACACTGTTAAAATACTGTTGAATGAGAACAAAATAACACAGGACTCGTACAACCATCTAGTACCTACAGCTACCATTACACCCCGGATATATGGCACACCTAAAATCCACAAGTTGGGCACACCCCTCCGCCCCATAGTAGACAGCATGGGATCCTTAACATACAACCTCTCCAAATCACTAGTTGAAATAATCAAACCGTTACTTGGTCTCATAGAACAACACTGCAAAAACTCAGAACAACTGGCAGAGGATCTCAGACACATTACCATACAACCAGACGAAATATTCATTTCACACGATGTCATATCACTGTTCACCAAAACCCTGGTACAAGTAACATTAAATATAGTAGAAAATAGACTCAGTAAAGATAAATCCCTCAGAAAAAGAACCAAACTCACAATAGAGGACATCATGCAACTGTTGAGATTTGTGGCCACATCAACTTATTTTCAATATCAAGGAATCATATATAAACAAAAGGAAGGGTTTGCCATGGGAGACCCACTATCCGCCATCATGAGCAGTTTTTTCATGGAAAATCTGGAACAACGTGCCATTGCAACAGCGCCAATAGAATGCAGGATCACACTATGGAAAAGATATGTAGACGACATCTTGGAAAAGTAAAGGCTGGACACGCACAACAGCTCACTGAGCACCTCAACACCATGGACCAAACCGGCAACATCAAAATCACTCACGAGGAAGAGCAGGACAACACCATATCATTTCTGGACTTAAAAATTTATCACAAGGAAGATGGCAGCATACATATCAAAATACACAGGAAATCAACACATACAAACCAATACTTACTATGGACATCAGAACACCCAACAACTCACAAACTCTCAGTAGTCAAGACACTTTACAACAGGGCAAACATCATCACAGACGCACAAGACAGGATGGAGGAGGCACACATACACACATAACATGTCATTATCCACAATGGGCCATTGAAAAGGGGAGGGCACAATCTCATAACACAGTAAAACCAACCAAAAAAAAAGAAGACACAAACCACGAATACAACCACTTCAGTCATTTTACCGTACATCAGGGGGGTCACAGAACGCATACAGAGGGCAATGAAAAAACACAACATAAACACACCCATAAAACCACACACAAAACTCAGACAGTTACTAGTAAAACCAAAGGATAAAATACACCAAGAACAAAAATGTGATGTCATTTACGAAATACCATGCTCATCATGCAATAAAACATACATTGGAGAAACAGGCACATCATTTGGAACACGAAAAGGGGAACATCAAAAAGAATGTGAAAAGCAAACATCCAAGAGATTAACAAGAGCAGTAAAAGAACAAGCCGAACAGAAAAACCTCAAATCAGCTATATCTGATCATTGCAGGAGAGAGAACCACATCATGGACTGGAAAAATGCCAGGGTCATTCATGCTGAAAGTAACAAATACCACCGCTGGATCAGGGAGGCTATCGAAATTAGAAAACGGGCACCAAGGACTATGAACTGAGATGAAGGAGCTTACACCCTGTCCCACACCTGGGCTGTGTTTCTGGATAAGGCGACAGGCAGTAGGGGGCGTAAGCGTTCCCTACTGTCAGAAGAAAAAAGAAAAGAAGAAAAAACAAC
>JBCNYH010000011.1:5751562-5761884 GCA_039654325.1 Tandanus tandanus | reverse complement strand
TAGATAGATAGATAGATAGATAGATAGATAGATAGATAGATAGTTAGTTAGTTAGTTAGTTAGTTAGTTAGTTAGTTTATTAATCCCAGACAGAAATTCACACAAGTAGTATAGTAGTTTTGGCTGTAATTCAAATCTCAGATGAATTTTAATGTGCTTGTCTTTTATATGTGGAATGTTTAGCACGTCTGCCTTGCAGCAAGAATAAACTGGGTTGGAGTCCTGAGCTCGGCGGACGCGTTTCTGTGTGGAGTTTGCATGTTTTTATTGTGATTTCCTCAAACAGTCCAAAGACCACCATTAGGCTAACTGGTGGTTCCAAATTGCCCCTAGGTGTGACTGTGAGTGGAAATGGTTCTGTGTGTTGGCCCTGTGAGGCACTGGCAAGCTGTTCAGGTTGTACCTGACTATACGACGAGTCAGCTTATAAAGGCTCTAACAAAGTTCTAGTATGGTATTGTTTTTATAGCACAAGGTTAAGGAAAAGCTGTAGGAGGGGTTGATTTTAGAAGAAAGGCACATAGGAACATGGTGAAGCGCTCTATCCCAAGGGCAGTAAGCCTGGTAAAAATCACCTGAACACCATTATATGATAATATGCGTATCTGGAGCATGTGTCCAACATGTCTGCCAAATTCCAGGAAAAGCTGTAAGAGTAGTTAATTTCAGAACATTCTAGGACAGATGAATGGATGGACAGCACCACAACATAATCTATAAAAACAGTAAAAAGCTTTTATATCACTGGCATTAATTAAAGAACATAAAAAGATAAAAAGCAAATTACCATAAACCCATAAAATAAGGACTTTTAAATCTAGTTATTTAATTAAGGGATGTTGTCCATTTCTGCTCTCCGGACCTGCCTGACGAATCCTGGTGCTCTACTGCTGATTAGAGCAATCATCCCTGGACCCCAGCTCATTGCCACATACAAATAGCCTAAATATACATTTATATACACTTACAAGCCATGAAAATGGCTTTAGACTGCAGTCAATACAGACAATTTTGTTGCGATGGCTTTGACCTATACATTAATTGCCATGATAACCTCAGGACTGCATTTGTCACAAACAGTTTTGCAATTAAGTCCATTGGTGAACATATAAGACTTCATAGAGGGGTGCTGGTAAAGTGCAAGCTTCCTCTGTCATGCAGAATTATTGTAGCAAATAGGTCATGTATGGGTTTTAGTCTTAATTACCCATGAGCCCATCTTATGATATGTTCTATAGTAAATGGACATGACCAAAAAAACCCTAAAAAACTCTTCAGTAACTTTGGGTTACTGATAAGAAGGTTGGAGTTTCAGGCCCCAAAAGCACCAAGCTGTCACAGTTGGACAATTGAGCTAAGCCCTTAAGTCTGAACTGCTCTGCTGTACAAATTTAAGCTGTGTAAGAATGTCTGTAAAATAGATGTTGTAAATGTTTTTACAACATAAAAAACATTAAAACATAGAAAATGTTTTATGAAATGGTTGGGATTTGACCTTTGAAGGTCACTCAAGGTTAAAGGTTATTGTCTCATTATAAAAGTCCATATAAGGTTTCCTATTTGTGTTCCATATATCAGCATTTCAATCAGCACTCGAAAATTGTGACCTTGCTCTGACCTTCACCTTTGAATTTAACATTCCAAAATCGAATAATCTCTGGGACTCAAGTAGGGTAGAGTCACCACCAAGTTTGGTGAAAATCTGTGCACGGGTGTCTTCACTGTTCATAGACAAACCAAACATAGACAAACAGACAAAACTAATAATAATACAAAATAGGCAGTCTCACAAATGTTGCTGATTACAATACCTCTGCTGAAACTCTGTTTTTAGTACAGGTAAATGAAGTAAATCTACTGGCTACACAATGGTAATACACTTTTTGGACAAAGTATCACATAGAAAAGAATGTTATTTATATTTGCACTATTAGCTTGGATATGGCTGTTGGGACCAAATAAAAGAACGGGAAATTAACCCACCTGTCTTTGTCTCCATTTACTTCTAGGAGGAGATGCTGCATGGAGCAGGTGTTACAGAGTGATGGTAGTGTGTGTGCTGCTGCTGTGTCTTATCCTGATTAGTACCATCATAGTGCTATGGATCAAATTCAACATCCTGACTACATAAAAGAACCAGTTACAGACCAGATATAACACCCTAACTATAGAGAGAGACCAGTTACCACAACCTGACAATAGAGAGAGACCAATTACAGACCAGTTACCACAATCTGACTATAGAGAGAGACCAGATACAGAAGGAAAGAGACGAATACCTGAAAACACTTTGTGATTCATGTAAGTTGATAAAGTTATGGTTACATTTTCTGCTGAACAGTTAAAATCTCTCAGTGGAAATCCACGTGCCTCCCGAAACTGGGGAATAATAATGGCTTATTAAATGAGCACAAGGTCTGTACAGAGAAATCGTAACCTGAAGTCTTGTCCAAACAAAAGTCTGAGCAAACGAGATTAATACATACTAAATTATATGGCATTTTAAAATTATCTGAACCTTTTTTAAATTCACTTCAGGTGCTGTTTCTTTTTCCTTCTAGCTGCATATCAGTGCGCACAATTCACTGCAATTAGTGCAGTCAATCAAAGTGAATTAAACATTTCACAACTTCAGAATTGTTCAACAGTATATTTTATTTCTCACACTTTACCCCCACAAATCACTTCACTTTAAGTTTATTTTAATCTTTGAGGGACAAATAAATGAACAAGTCATGAGCTAGGTGTCTCTACCAGGCTATGTGTGAGAAGGCATTCGTCTTGGCATGACAAATAAGAGCTATTCCTATGAGAAGTGAATACTTCTCAGGAGGTCATCTGACTTTATGGAGTGTCACAGTGACGTAGTGGTGAGCATGATGATCTCACAACAAAAAAGTCCTGGGTTTGAGTCCCATCGCTGTGTGGAGTTTGCATGTTCTCCCCATGCCTGCGTGGGTTTTCTTTGGGTACTCTGGTTCCCCCCACACAGTACAAAGACATTCACATTAGGCGAAGTGGCTGTTCCAAGTTACTCCGCAGTGTTACTGTGAGTGTGAATTGTTGTGTGTGTGTGTGTTGGCCCTGCGATGGACTGGTGACTTGTTCAGGGTGTACCCCACCTCAGCCCAAAACCAATTGAGATAAGCTTCAGCCTCCCCTTGACCCTAGTTGGATTAAGCATTCCATAAAATAAATGATCAATCCATTCATCCATTTTCCTCTGCTTATCCGAGGTTGGGTCATGGAGGCAACAGGTCTAGGAGGGAAGCCCACACATCCCTCTTCCCAGTGACACTCTTCAACTCCTCCTGGGGGATCCCTAGGCATTCCTAGGCCAGACAGGATATATAATCCCTCCAGTGAGTTCTAGGTCATCCCCAGGGCCTCCTCTCAGTTGAATGTGCACAGGAAACCTCTGAAGTGAAGCAACCTGACTTCTATTGATGCGGAGGAACATCTTCTGCACCCCAAGCTCCCTTTGGATATCTGAGCTCCTCACCCTATCTCTAAGGCTGAGCCTAGATACCCTCCAAAGCAGCTGCTTGTATCCACAATCTCATTCGTTCACTCGTCAATGAGAGCCCGGAATACTTGAAATCCTCCACTTGAGGCAAAGACTTGTCCCTGTCTCAGAGGACACAACCTACCTTTTTCTGGTTGGCCATGGCCTCAGATTTGACTCAATTTGATTTTAATCTCATCCCAGCCTCCTCACACTCAGCTGCGAATCATTGCATTCTGAAGATCACAGTCTGAAAAAGCCAACAGAACAACATCACTTGCCTCCTCAAGGCTGGATTACTGCAATGCACTCCTCATTGGGATCCCTAGCAAAAGTTATGATAAACTCCAATACACCCAGAACAGCACTGCGAGGATCCTGATGAGGGTGCGAAAATTCAACCACATCACTCCCATTCTCAAAACACTCCACTGGCTCCCTGTTTCACTCCGCATTGGATACAAGGTCTCACTTCTCACCCACCAATGTGTTCATGGTACTGCCCCCACCTACCTCAAGGATCCCCTCACTTCCCAGACATCCTCACACTCCCTCCGTTCCACCACCTACTTCCTTCAAGGACTAAACTCCCCCATTGTGTGGAGTTCAGTCCTTGAGGTTTTAAGGATGTAGGTGGCAGTGGTTTCTTTAACTTCTTCAATTACCATTTTGTAAGTATGTGTCTTGATCTCTGAAATTATCCCTACAGATAAAAAACAAAGATGCTTCAGATTCAGCTCCGATGTTTACTGCATCTCTACTGAGAAGAAGAACGGGGACGAGAGCAGACAGGACTGCAGGGACAAAGCAGCAGATCTGATGATCATAAACAGTAACAGAGAAACAGGTGTGTGGGTGTGTGAGAGAGAGAGAGAGAGAGAGAGTGTGTGTGTGTGTTTGTGAGGCAAAGAGAGAAAGAGAGCAATAAAGATGGAATGAGACCAAGTCTTTTTATTGTGATGTTAGTTACATGAGTTCATCAGCAAACAGCTGGATGGCAGTAAAGCTTCGATTGGTCTGAGTGACAGGGATGTCGAGGGAGAATGGAAATGGGTGGATGTTACTCCACTAACTACTGTGTGAGAAACTGAGATTCTTCCAAAGGTTTTCCTTTTTTTTAAGTTGCAGTACAATCAATAACATCAAACTATTCTGTTTACAAAACTGCAAATTATTTCCTTTTATATTTCTATATTTTATCAATGTACATTTCAGTAGACAGAGACTGAGAGGATTCATTATATGTGTGAAATTAAAAACTGAACAGTGGTCTGATTCTGATTCTCTGGGTTTAAGGCACTGGAAAGAAGGGGAACTGAA
Source organism: Tandanus tandanus (assembly GCA_039654325.1). NCBI lineage: Eukaryota > Metazoa > Chordata > Actinopteri > Siluriformes > Plotosidae > Tandanus > Tandanus tandanus. The sequence continues at coordinate 5,757,059 of JBCNYH010000011.1, read as the reverse complement.
TGATGTAGGTTATGAGGACTGTGATTTTCAGTTCTTCAAATGTGATCTTCTGGAATGATGAGAACTGTACTCTTGAAAGACACTAGATCTGTGAGAAACATGTTTGTCAGTGATGTGTATCATTTTATAATTTGAAACACTTCTACAAAAAAAATCAGTTAAAAGAGATAATATTTTTCCATGCTCTGTTCTATATCTTTGTCATTTTTGAATGTTAGGTTCTACTTTCATGATGTTTTTTTTATTGTACACTACATATTATGAATACAGTCAGAGAACTCTCTACATTCGGTTTTGGATACCCCTCCTTGCTACCTCCATTCAAACTTTACCTTACCTCACTTGTCCTGGGAGTGAAACACCAAGACAACACACAGTAAGAAAGCACTGCATGCAGTTCACACAAGATAGACCAGTTAGAATGTGGTCATTGGTAGAGGCATGGCTATAGAGAATGCGTTCTTCTGTGCAGGCACAGGGTCTTTCTGATCAATACCCAATTTAACTAAATTCCTGACAGCAGCACATTTAATTTTATACACACACAGTACAGAGATTCAGCATGTCAGTCACGTCCACACAGCGACGCAGTCATTTCATGTTTTAAATTTAAAATGTTATTCACACACAACCATTTACGCTCACACTCACACCTAGGGGCAAATTTGAACATACAACTAGCCTGTATGTCTTTGTACTGTGGAAGGAAACCAGAGTACCTGGAGGAAACTCACACAAGCACAGGAAGAAGATGCAAAATCCACAGAGAAATGCGCTCGCCAAGCCCAGGATCTTCTTGCTGTGAGGTAGACATGCTAACCCCTACGCCACCAGTATTAGTCTAGTGACACCCCCCACCCCCATATGTTTCTCCATTAACTTTAGTTGTTAGCCAATTTCCACCCATCAAGTGTCTCCTCCATATCACATACAACCACCACCAACCAGGGAGGCGCATAAACATGCACATGTCCCCTCCGTGACATGCGATACCGCCACCCACCTCGTTACTAACTGCAGCGCACACGCATTTGGGGCGACCTAAAACACTCTGAGGGAGAGTACTATCCACCCCCGGTACGCCCATGATTGGCTGGTGCAATGGTCTGACAAGCTAGTGAAAGCTCGGCCAATTAGCTTCCATGGACTCCCTGTCGCGGATGGCTGTGGCATCAACCTGGATTCAAACTTGCAATCTCCAGGTTAATAGTCACGCACCTTAGGATTTTAATATAACACCTGATCAGTGTAGGCTTGATTAGGCCATGGCTTATGGTTGGGGTAAAAGTTTGAGTGTGAAAAAAGAAAGAAAAAAACAAACAAACAAACAGGGTGATGAGAGAGAGATGAAAAAGTGGCCTGACATCACATCTGCTGATGAATATCACATATAAAAAATCCTTTATCATTTCCTGTTTGTCACAGCAGTTTATCTAACCATCTCTCCCCGAAACACATTGCAACACACATACTCTCTCTCTCTCTCTCTCTTTCTCTCTCTCTCTCTCTCTCTCTCTCTCTCTCTCTCTCTCTCTCTCACACACACACACACACACACACACACACACACACAGCACATCCAGTTTGCAGTGGCAGTCAAGCTGCTTAAAACCATAAAAGATTCAATGCGACAGTGTTTGAGTACATCATGGTCTCTAAATTGGAAAAAAACATTGACAACGAGTTTGAATGTATAAGGAAAAAGGACAAACCCCGCAAGAGAGCTACTGAGTATAGAAGTAAGCGTGCCCACGCACACACACACACACACACACACACACACACACACACACACACACACACACGCACACACAGAAGAGTTACATTCTTTAGTGTACTTCTGCTTCATCTTTCAGAACTTTTATTTGGATATTGTGAATATTTTGTGAATATTCTAGGAGCTCTTTGGCTGGTGGGACTCTGTCTTGGTGTGATGTGTATTCTTCAAGCAACTCTCAACATCATCCTCAGACTGCACTGTAAGTTACAATTTCTAACTTGGAATACATTTCTCGGTGGCCCGTGGCATAGTTGGTAAAACCTTTGACTCACAGCAAGAAGGTCCTGGGTTTAAGGCTCAGTGAGTATGTTTCTGTGTGGAAGTTACATGTTCTCCCTGTGCTTGTATGGATTTCATCCGTGTACTCTGGTTTCCTCCTGAAGTTCAAAAATATGCATGATAGACTAACTGGCTGTTCCAAATTTGTGCCGCGGGGTGTGAGGATGAATGGTAGTGTGTTTTGACCCTGCAATGGTCTGACAAGCTAGTGTCGGCTGAGATAGGCTCCAGCTCCTCCAAAACCATAGTAGGATTAAACGGTTCAGCAAATGAATGAATGAACGAATGATACATTTTTTACTATGGTATTATTATTATTATTATTATTATTATTGTTATTATTATTATATGAGTTAACACTGAATTTTAAATGAAACATTTCTTTCAGCTATCTCTGAGACTAAACTGCTAAACACGAGCTTCTACAACCTGACGCTAGATGAACTGCAGACCAGTTACGCCAACCTGCTTGAAGAGAACCGCCAGTTGCTCTTGGACAAAGACAAGTTACAGACCACTAACACCAAACTGGAAAAGCAGAAGGACCAGTTAGAGACCCGTTATACTCATGTGGTTGAGGAGAGAAACTCATTAGAGAATGAAAAAACTGAACATCGGAACAGATTTCCTGATTTGGGTGAGTGAACATTTGTATTTTTACTCAAGTCAGTGGAATATCCAAAGGTGTATCTTCACAGCTATATTCTCCTCCGAAGTGGCAGATGTCTGTTTATAAACATTGACAGCGTAGCCATTTTGGTTCAAGAAGCTTGACAGACGGACTCCATTTTGTTGAACTGAATTTACAGTGTTAACACACACACACACACACACACACACACACACACACACACACACACACCCGACCAAGTACATGTCTGTATTGTTTTTAGAATTTGTTTATACTCAGACTGATAGTGAAATAAAAAAACTACGTTTTTACCTGCTGGTAATAAAGAGTTGGAGGGAAGCCAGACTTAGCTTGCTGTCAAATGAGTGAGTAAGTGAGTGAGTGAGTGAGTGAGAGGATCTTGGAATACATTTCATTGTGTCTTCTGTTAAAAGTGAGCATCATACGTTCGGTATGGAAAGATTTCAAATCCAGTTTATACTACATCTCAACTGAAAAGAAGAGCTAGGGGCAGAGCAGACAGGAGTGCAGATCGAATGGGGCAGACTTGGTGATCATAAACAGCAAAGAGGAAGAGGTGAGTGAGAGAGAGAGAGAGAGAGAGAGAGAGAGAGAGAGAGAGAGAGAGAGAGAGAACTAATTTTAACATTTACCTTTCCCACTCACAGGACTTCATCTTTAAACATCTCGGAAACAAATCTCAGATTTGGATTGGTCTGAATTTTAAAGACACAGAGTGGCAGTGGGTGGATGGTACAGCATTCACTGAAGGGTACGAAGCTGTGTGTTAGAGGTCTTTAATATTTAAAGATTCTGTGATTGTAAAACCTGGTTAACACTTGAGTAAAGTAAGGCAGCATGGTAGCGTAGTGCTTAGCATGTCCACCTCACAGCAAAAGGTTCAAACCCTGGGTTTGAGCAATGTGTCAAGTGAGGGTGTCTGTCTAGAATTTGCGTGCTCTTCCTGTGCTTGCGTGGGTTTTCTCCTAGTACTCCAATTTCCTTACACAGTCCAAAGATATGCACATTGGACTAATTCTCTATTGCCCCTAGGTGTGAATGCCAGTGTGAATGGCTGTGTATCTGTGTTGCCCTGCAATGGTCTGGTGAGCTGTTTAGGGTGTAGCCCGTTTTTGACTGGAGTCGGTTGGGATAGGCTCCAGTCTCCCAGTGACCCAAATAAGGAATAAAGCAGCTCAGAAAATGACATGATACTCAAGTAAAGTATTAATCAGCCAAATTTGTAACCAACTCATTTAATTATTTTAATCAATCATTTATTCATCAATAATATCACCCACTCATTCACTTAGTCCTACTAGGGTCGCAGGGAGTTTGGTGTCTACTCAACCGACACTGGGTGAAAGCGGGATACACCTTGAACACCTCGCCAGACTATTGCAGGGTAACACACCCTATTCACACACACACTCAGAGCTAGGGGCAATTCAGATGCTCTGGTTTCCTCCCACAGTCCAAAGACATGCAAATTAGTCTAACTGGCTTTTCCAAATTGCCCATAGGCGTGACTGTGAGTGTAAATGTTGTGTGTGTGGTCGCCCTGCAATGGACCGGAGAGCTGTTTAGGGTGTACCCCACCTTCGCCCAGTGTTGGCTAAGACAATGGACATGCACAGTTTGGTGACTTAATGCATGTAGCATCATTATTAAAACATATTTCTTATTACTGGGGTAAAATGTTCATCAGATGCCCACTACGGGGAGACATTTCTTTATAACTACGCCAAGTTATAATAATACATTTGTGCCTGCCGGGGTACCTTGCACTCTATGAGTGCATCTCTATTTTTAGTTTGTTTCTTATGGTAACCGGTTTGGTTAGAACAGAATCTTACTCACTAGTCACATATGATGGCTTCTTCCCTTCAAACAGGCCCATAAAGTCATGATAGGTGGAAAAAATGCCTTACTCTTTAAAAAATGTCTTACCATTGAATAGTTTGATAGCAAATGTTGTTACTTTTCATGCAATAAGTTTAGAATTACAACCACTGGTTAGGGTTAGCATGCTAACCTGGTGTTAACCTTGAATTACCAGTTGGCACTGGCAACAACAGCCCGCATTTATTGCACGCCTGTTTTCTCGAAGCAGGCAAATAAAGTTGTGTATGGTGGGGAAAACAAAGTTCATGCTACACATTAGTTTCATTAAAAATTTTGGTCATTTTTTTGAAATAACTCTAGAATGAATGAAAGAGCTGGAGAGGCTGGCTAGGGTTAGCTTTTCGCCTAACACGAGATGACTCGGACCACACAGGGCTTACCTAACTGAGTCATTCATTCATTCATCCATTTTCTGAACCGCTTAATCCTAATTAGGGTCAGCTGCCTCTGGGCGAGGGCAGAGTACACCCTGGACAGCTCGCCAGGCCATCGCAGAGCAGAAACACACTGACGGCAATGCAGCCTACTCTTGAACAAAATCCGCAATGGTTCTTTTAAATGCCTCTCATCACAGACAGTGAGAGACATGGCCAGCCTTTGTTAGCTGCAATGGGGGTACAGCAGTGACAACCCGTTGATAGTGGGGCTAGAACCCCCGACCCTGGAATCAGTAACCCAGCACCCTACCACCATTATGATAAAAAATGTTAAAAAAAAAAAAAAAACATTGTTTCAATGGGATTTTTTGTTCTGATGTTCCCATGTAGTACGTATATACTAAAACTTTTATGTAAACAGTTAAACGACATCCACCTAGTCTTTAGAGTGTTAAGTGAGGCATGGTCACAAATAAATATTTCAAGGCTGCAGATCTGTTGTGGATTACAAATTATGTATTACAC
>JBCNYH010000011.1:5725135-5736179 GCA_039654325.1 Tandanus tandanus | reverse complement strand
ATACACATAATATATATAAAGTGTAGTTTTATCCATGACGACAATTTTTTATAAAAAAATTTCATCAGTGTGTACTTGTAATTATCATTCATAAATAACATCCAAAATGTGAACTTCAATATTTCAATTAGTTCATGCAAAAGCAACATGTTTTTTTTTTTGAAAAGTCTTGTTTTAGTCTATATGCAATAAATATATTGCGGTGAAAAGCCTAATTTGTATTGGATACACATCTCAAGATATAGAAATATTGAAGCTGGCCACATTTTGAGACTATGGACTCGTTTGGAGCAACTAATAACTGGTCGCTTGTTCCACAGGCAAGGTATGCTGTGAGCAAAGCTCCATCCCCACATACACAAGTTATAGTTACTAATATAATTCAGGTACACTGTTTGCCAGTAACAGACACAATCTGATACGTGAAAGGATTCACCCAATCCTCACAAAATAATTTGCAACAAAAGGACGATTTATGGATGCATCATGCAGGCTAGGTTCATTTTGTATGGATATTTATTGTTTAATACACACAATCGTACACTACTCTGTACTACAGGCATTTATATGAGTAAAAGAGTCAATATTATTTACCAATATAGTAAATTATACATAAGTAGTTAATAACTAAAATTTATTTTAATAAATATAGTAAATATAGTAAAGCATACCTTGCCTGTGGAACAAGCTATCGGTTATTAGTCGCTTTAAACGAGTCCAAAGTCTCAGAATGTGGCCAGCTTCAATATTTCTGTCTTGAGATATATATCCAATACAAATTAGGCTTTTCACAACAATATATTTATTGCATAGAGACTAGAACAAGACTTACTTGCTAAGTACATACTGATGAATTTTTTTTAACAAAATATGCATCATGGATAAAACTACACTTTATACATACATATATATATAAAAACATATTGTATTATTAATTTACATGGTCTGATTAGACGTTAAACAGATTATTGATCCAGAAAATAAAGTTACGGAAAATTAAAATATCGCCAATTTTCTGTCAAAATGTGTAAAATTGAAGGGCTCTGGGGGACCACTTAGACTTATTTTATAGGCCTGAAATTTTTATTTAGGATTGTTGATAATTATGTGATTAGTCCAGAGCGCATTTTTGATTTATTTATTTATTATTATTATTTTTTTAAATTTTGATATACTGTATAAATCCTGGTTGGGGGGGGCATAGTGAGGTGTGGGTTAACACGTCTGCCTCACAGCAAGAAGGTCTTGGGTTTAATTCCCGGGCTTGGGTGTTTCTGTGTGGAGTTTGCATGTTCTCCCCGTGCTTACATGGATTCTCTCCGGGTACTCCGATTTCCTTCCACAGTTCAAAGACATACACATTAGGATAAGTGGATGTTCCAGATTGCCTCTAGATGTGGATGTTAGTGAGAATGGTTGTATATGTGTTGGCCCTGTGATGGTCTGGCGAGCTGCTCAGGGTGTACCCCACCTTCACCCAGTGCGAATCTTTGTTAAAATTTGGCTCTGCATTTAACTCATCCAAAGTGGGCATGCAAACAGTAAGCACGCACACACTCAGAACACTGGGCAGCCACACTGTCATGCCTGAAGACCAGATGGAGGTTAGGTGCCTTGTTCAAGGGCATTTCATTCATGAAGTTGAAGGAAGGGGAGGTGCTGCTCACTTCCCCAATGACACACATTATTCCTGCTGGTTCGGGAATCGAATCAGTGACCAACCCGCTTCTCTAACCATTAGGCCACCTCTGCCCCATTATTTTTATTTAAATAAATGCACACACTCTCTGTGCTTAGGACTGTAGGAGGAAACACGGGAGGAATAATATGGACAAGATTTTGCACACTGTGTGCAGGGCCACTGTTTATTATTCTGCTGACTACCATCACATTGCATTGGATCCAGTTACAGACCAGAGACAAAAACTTCAGGGACAAGTTGACTGCTTTTGGTGAGCAAATACTAAAAATAAGTTCCTGTGCATCCTGTTTTTTATTTTTTATTTTTTTGCCAAATGATTTAATTTGCTTAAAGTGCTGCCATACTGCTGCCATTTTGTGGCTGTCATAGTTACTTTGTTAACAATATACACTGCACTGCTTTATTAAAAATTAAAATGAAGTAATTATTAGTTCATCAACCCAGCGTTGTACATTTGTAATTGTGTGTATTAAAGGAATACACATTATTAAAGTCTTATGGAAATAAAGGTTATGTGTCCTAATATGTGATTAGATGCGTATGTTAAACATGGATGGAGATACTTTGACTTCAGTCTTTACTACATCTCTACTGAGGAGAAGAACTGGAATGAGAGCAGACAGAGCTGCAGCGAGAGAAATGCAGACCTGGTGATCATAAAGAGCACAGAGGAACAGGTGTGTGTGTGTGTGTGTGTGTGTGTGTGTGTGTGCGTGCAAGCTCTAAAGTCTTGACTTGTGTAATCTTTTGATAGTATTTTCTCAATCGCAGGAGTTCATCATTAAACAGCTGGGCAGCTATCGTCGGGCTTGGATTGGTCTGAGTGACAGAACCCAAGAGAAAAAATGGAAATGGGTGGATGGTACAGAAATGACAAACGACAATGGGTAAGTAGACAGTCTCAGTCACTAATTTGCTGAACCATTTAATCCTATTAGGGTTGTGGAGAGGCTGAATCCTATCTTTGCCGACACTTAGTGAACTCAGAGTATACCCTCAACAGCTTGCTAGACAATTGCAGGGTCAACACACACACAACAATTCACACTCATACCTAGGGGCAATTTGGAACAGCCAATCAGCCTGATGTGCATGTCTTTGGACTGTGGGAGGAAACCAGGGTACCTTGAGGAAACCCATGCAAGCATGAGGAGAACATGCAAACGCCACACAGAAATGCCCTCACAGAGCCCGGGACTCGAACCGTTTCCTCCCACGGTCCCAAAAACTTGCACTTTATTCTAACTAGCTGTTCCATCTTGCCCCTAGGTATGAGTGTGAGTGTGAACGGTTGTGTGTTTGTTGGTCCTACGATGGTCCAGTGTCTGCTGGGATAGACTCCAGCCTCCCCGTGACCCTAATAGGTTCGCTAAATGAGTGAGAGAGTGAGTAGTTCTTATTGCAATAAATCAAAGATTTCAAATAAAGGAGTGAATCAGAACACTGATTCTGATTGTCTGGTTCTCAGGTACTGGTATCAGATGGAACCAAATGCAGGTAATAATGAGACCTGCATTGAGATTTGGACTTCTCCAGAGATGAAGGGCTGGAGCAACAGATCATGCTCTGAGGAGCAACAGTGGGTCTGTGAAAAAGAAGCTTTTTAGTAATATGTTAATGTCCATCGTGCACAATTTCAATAAATAAATTATTTAAGTAAGTAGTTGAACTGGATGTAACTTTCACTTTTAAAGAATTGGTGTCTTCAGAATGACTATTTTAGGTAACATGCTTATGATAAATGTCTCCAAAATGGGCTAGAAAGTATGCACTCACTAGAAATAAAAATTAGCATGGCATGTTACTGAGTGTGATCACATGACAAAAATGTCATTTATTAGCTGCATTACAGTTCTGGACACGTTACAGTCAGCCCACAACCACATATTACTCTATGTGTTTACTATACAGGGCAACACAGTGACATAGTAGTTAGCACATCCACCTCACAGAAAGAAGGTCCTGAGTTCGAGTCCCAGCTCAGCGAGGGGATTTCTGTACAGTGTGCAATAGTTTGGAGAATGTAAATTTGTTACGTTTTCGAAGCCTTAGAATAAGTTGTTTATATTTACATAGTGAGCGGGTCCCCTCTCATAGAGGCCGTCATCTTGCACTGCTATTTTTCAACAGTGGCCCAGAACCATACATATTTCAGATGGTTGCAATCTGGAACCTCACCACTAGATACCACGAAATCTTATACACTGTACTTACATTATAAGACTTTAGAATTGGAATTTAAAATTACATATTGCATTAAAATAATAATGAAAAATGCTTTCAATAAAATTTGGTCTTTCTTTTGCTGTTTGTAAATGTACAACATAAATTTCTACATTTCATAAATTTATTATTGTAAATATAAATATATACAAGGCAGCACGGTGGTGTAATGGTTTGAACAACTACCTCCCAGCAAGAAGGCCCTGGGTTCGAGTCCTGGCATTGAGCGTTTCTCTGTGGAGTTTTCATGTTCTTCCTGTGCTTGTGTGGGTTTCCTTCAGGTACTCCGGTTTCCTCCCACTGTCCAAAGACATGCACATGTGGCTAACTGGCTGTTTCAAATTCCTCTTAGGTTTGAGTGTGAGTGTAAATGATTGTGTGTTGCCTTGCGATGGTCTGGGGAGCTGGTCATGGCGTATCCACCTTAACCCAGTGTCGGCTGAGATAGGCTCCAGCCTCCCGCAACCCCAATAAAGGGAAAGTGGTTTGGCAGATGAGTAAGTGAGCAAGTGAGAGACCTGAGTGCAGATCCATTTTGCACCTTTTGTAAGGAGTGAGCAGCACCTTCCAGAACCTACACTAGTTATTGAAGTATAAACTTTAGTCTCTCAGCTGATTTATTCAGATAATTAAAATACATTTATTAATTAAGTTATATAATCAACTAACATGGCCAGTGAGGATTCCAACTCCCATACACACACTGTCCTACTTAAACTCATCTAATTACTGACTCACAAGGACCTCGTCATAACTGCACACTCACAAATTAATCGATCAGCCAGAACATTAGCACTACCTGACTGGTCTGTGATTAGGCAACTCCATAGACAGTCAGCTGCAATGCACTGTGTGTTCTGACTTCCTTTCTATCAGTAGTTCTTCTGAAAGATCAGACCAGATGTATAGTCTTCGCTCACCATAAGCCTTGGGCACCCATGATGCTCTTCCCGTTCATAGTGTTTCATATTTAAAATTCAGACACAGGAACCAAGCAGAGACGAATGAACACTTTTATTCTTTTACTGTTAAGGTTAAAAAGAATGCATTTTTCATTTTTAGAATACAGCTTTTAGGCATGATCAGAGCACTAGATAAGAGCAGTAGATTAGCAAAAAAACCAGAGTAAACACGTTAACCAGACTGTATTCTCACAGCGAAGTGGTTTGCTTTCCCCCAGTTTTTGAGAATTTTTTCCCCTTAGTTTTTTGAGAATACTTTCAGAATAGGGCTGCAAGCACTATTAGCGTCTTATTTTTATGTGTGAGGTTTGGAGAGTGGATCTTTAGCAGCATAGCGTCCAGATTACGCCGTGCCACCCTGATCATTATTTCCCACACTCCTCCCATATAGGAAGAGTGAGGTGGATTGAACTTCTAAGTGCATGTCTCATCCTTGAGGTAGGATTGGAGCTCCGGATCCTCAGAGTTTATCGAGAGCTCTTTGCATGCTCCTACAAAGTTAGTTCCATGGTCCAATCGGAAGAGCTTTGCCAGTCTTCTGATGGCCATGAACCCTTTAAGAGCATTTATAAAGCTTGATGTTGAGAGGGATTCCACTACTTCAGTATGTACTGCTCTTGACACTAGACATGTAAACATTACAGCTCAGCGTTAATTTTCCAGCACTCCACCTCTTGACTGGCGAACGCAGATGTTCCAAGGTCCAAACACATCCATATAGACATGTGTGAAAGGTGGAGCTTGGCTAAGACGATCCCTTGGGATTTCTGCCATTTTTTGTTGTTCTACTTTTCCTCTTAACTTACGACAAGTTATGCATTTGTGAAGGACATTTTACACTAACCCTTTTCCTCCTAGAATCCACAGTCCGGCAGATCTGATAGCTCCTTCTGTTATGTGTCTACCTTGGTGTGCAACCTGTTCATGGTAGAATTGGACTAGCAGATTTGCGATGCAGTGTTTCTTTGGTATTATTATTGGTTGGCTTTGTTCCAGGGGAATTTCAGCAGAAGACACGCATCCTCCTATCCTAAGCAAGCCCTCATTGTCCAAGACCACATTGAGGTTCTTCAGAAGAGAGTGTTTTGAAATGTTTTTTTGTTTCCATTGGTCAAACTTTTGATCTCCTTTTCAAATGTTTCAGCTTGAACGGATTTTATGATTGTCCCTTTTGCCTGTGTGAGTTTGTCTGTTTTTTGTTTGTTTTTTCAGGGGCCTTTGAACAGACCTAGCCTTAAGGATGAGTCTGGCCATTCCATCTGTAAGCCGCTTCCAACTGGAGAAGCGTTTGAACCTTTGTGATCCGAGGAGTTTGTGATCGTTTTTGGACTTGCCTATGCAAAAGACTACATGGACTTGACTTTTGTTGTCAACAGCCCTGAGACATCGGATATGGCAAGTGTGGAAGCATCTGAAAAAAACCACAGAGTTCTCTTTGGCAAGTGGATTGCAGTGATGTGTTCAGGGACTTTTCTGTATTTGGAGTTTCTCGAGGTCCACTAGTGAGCCTTTTCATGATCTCCATTGTGCCTCCTTTTCCGGGGGTATTGGTACATCCCATTCACAGTTTTCTGAGCACAGTTGTGGTTGAAAGAATGCCCCTTCTTGTGAACAGCTTGTCCTCTTGCGACACGAGGTAGGTAAAGCAGTCAATTTGCAAATCCCAGTTGAGGCCTAAACTATGTTGTAGGGGCAAGGGCTCTCTGCCGAGGTTTTTCAGTTCTTTTGCGCATTTGTCTGGAGGAAATGCTTCCATTACAGCTAAACTGTTGGAGGCTATCTTATGCAGACGTATGTTTGAACTGTTTGGCCTCCTCGCCATACTCATCTTGTGCAGTAAGAGCAGCCTTCCTGAGGCAATATACTGCAATGGCAGGAGAAGGGCTATTTCCAAATACATGTACAGTCATTCTGTACTCTCTACTGGGAAACAAAAATCTCATATAGTAACGGTGGTCCTCACGAATGACAAAAAAGTAGCACATTTGTTCTATGTCCGCTGTGACTGCGACGGGTTCCTTGTGGAAGCACACAAGTACTCCTAGCAGTGTGTTATTCATGTCAGGGCCACGTAGGAACACATTGTTCAAGGAGATGCCTTCGTAGGTGGCACTACAGTCAAATACTATGTATATCTGGTTTGGTTTGAGAGGGCGGTAGACTCCAAATATTGGTAGGTACCAACACTCTTGGTCATCGTTGAGTGGTGGGACAGGTTCAGCATGTCTTGACTCAAATATTTTCCTCATGAAGTTAAAAAAGTGTTCTTTCATGTGTGACTTTTTGTCTAGCATGTGACAGACTGATGTGAGACGTTTTACTGCTTGGTCTAGGTTGTTGGGTAGTCTGCCCCTTGTAATTTTAAAAGGCAGTGGCACCACCCAGCTGTTAGAGATGTCCATGAACACCTGTTTGTCCATAATCTCTAACAACAGTTCATCGTCCACTCTGCCCCACAACCCAAAAGGAATTAAGTGACATTTTGGTAAAAAATGAGATTTTGCAATAATGGGCTCTGGGTAGCTGTTTACACCTTTTAAATATGTGTTTGTGTAAAAATAAAAACCAGCAGTGCAGAATGAAATTTGAAAAAAGAAGTAAGTGACAGTTTGTTCATATTACAACGCCAAAAGGAAGCAAGTGTACTGGAAGTAAGTTACATTTTTATGAATGGGCTCTGTTGTATTATAGTATTTTTTGAGAAGCAAAACCCATTCCAAATAGAAGCAAATAACAAAGATATGTCTATTTTTAGTCCAAATGATGCAAATTTTGTGAAAATAAAATAATGATAAATTATTTTTAAATTATTGGAAATTTGTGCAACAAATTTTATCCCCGTAGCCCCATGGTCACTTGACTGTCAATGTTTTCACAAGTGTTGATAGCCTTGTACTGACCACTGTTAATACAGGTGAAACTCAAAAAATTTGAATATCGTGCAAAATTTATTTCAGTAATTCATCTTAAAAGGTGAAATTAATATATTATATAGATTCATTACATGCAAAGGGAAATATTTCAAGCCTTTATTTGTTATAATTTTGATGATTATGGCTTACAGCACGGAAGCTTTGTAATTTGATGCCAGTGAGTTGACGGCAGTTTTGGGAACAGCTGCCAGTATGTGACAGTTCACCAGATCTGTTAGACACTGAGTAATGTAAAAATGATTTAGCACTTTTATACGTGTACTAGATACACTGTGACTATTAAACTAATAATTTGTCTTTATCTCATGTTATGGTATTTTGTTATTTTTGCCTTGCTATTTGTTTGTGGGATATTAATAATAAACATTTAAAAAGTATGTAATTTGTTTTTTAAGATGTAAATAATTCAACTCTTTTGTGCAAATTGACATTTTTGGAAAACTCACAGATGCATCAAGCATTTTGACAAATTTAATGCTGCCTGTTTATTAAAACATATTATTGGGCACCATTTGGCTACCTAAATTATAATATGCATGCCTAAGTAAGCAACATTAAAGTCCCGGATCAGAGGAATTTGAGATTCCTTTTTATGACTTTTAGACATCTGATTTATTATGCATTCGATCAACACATTTAGTTTGGGTTACTATTATTCACCACAGAGAGCCAGGATGAAGTTCAGTTTGGCTCTATATCTCAAAATCATCAAATTGTCATTTACTTCCTTTTGCCGTTGTGGGGCAGCACTGACATGGCTGGTGTGTTATCATTTGGGGTTCTGACAAACAGTTTGTTACTGAGAGTTTTTCTTTAACGTGAAATGTATTTGTGTAGGAGTCAAAGAGAGACGTACGGCCATTGTTCAATAGGTGCGGTAAACACTGACATTGCTTGGCACATGAGCACCCCCTAGGCAGACCTCACCTATTATGACCCAGCCGAGGTCAAGTCATTGAGCGTATGGGGCATTGTGAGGGCTCTTGAAGTGTTCCCTAACTTTGTTCACACTGGGTATTTCACGGCCTAGGAGAACAAGTATGGTGGCATTTGGATCCAAAGGTGGGATCTTGTCGGCTAAGTGTTAGAGGTGAGTGTGGTGGTTTGTGATCCCCGGTAGGTATTTCGAACCTGGGAGCATATGACACTCCATTAAAGTTAGTGTCTGTGTGAATGTCAACTCACTTTTTGCTAAGGACATATTACTTTGCTTGTCTAACACTGCATAGGCCATAACTGCTTTCTCCTTGTGTCCTGTAGAGTAAATTTTCACCAAGCAGATTTTGGAACAAGACCTTGAACCCTTACCTTGTCCACAGATTTCAGTGCATTTGGATATGATGGTTTTCTGCTTGCTCACTGCCATGCATTTCCAGTGCTGCAGCATCTGGAGCTCTCCAAGGTGCTGGTCCAGGATGCAATGAGATGTGTTGGTTGCTTTTGCACTCAGTGCATTCTAGGTTTGCATTGCAGTCTTTTGCCATGTGAATGATAGAGGAACAGCATTTGTAACAAATGTTCTTTCCTTTCAGGATAGCTTTCCTCTCATCCAAAGTTTTGCTTCTGAACCCACAACACTTCTGCAGGGGGTGTGGTTTGTTGTGAAGTTGGCATTGTTTATCAGGGTCAACCACCTCTGGTCATGACTGCTATCTGAAATGCTTGTTATTTCAGTCTTACGAACAGACACTGCAGTTTTGAAGTTTGGTTTATTGAGTCTCTCTGGTTTAGGCATGCTCGGGCCGCCACTGAGTAAAGGAGCAAAGCTTGGGTCGTTGAGGGAGCAGGCTTTGTCACACACAAACTGTTAATGGTGGGTAAGTGGCATTGTATTTTTCTTTGTAGTGGGATGCTAAAATGATCCACTTTTCCTGGAGGTGATATGGGAGTTTCTGAATGATCAAATTGATGCCTCGGGATGTGTCTAGCTAACTTAAACCAGGTAAGAAACCATCTACATGAGCTGCATCTAACTCTGTCAGGATATCTCCCAGCTCCCTCAACCTGTGATTTTCTGTTTTTAATATTTTAGGAAAATTTTCCAGTTTTTTCAGTAGCACATTCTCTATCGCTTCTGGGAACCCATAGCTGTCCTCCAGTCTCTGCCACACCATTTTTACAGCTGCAGAGGCATCATGAATGTGCACAGACCTTATTCTTTTGGCCCGCTCTGCTGACTTGGGGCCTAGCCATCTACAAAGGTGGTGTAACTCTTGTCTTGGTGTTATTAAGCTCTTCAATATAGTTTAAGAAGGAAGCCTTCCAGGCCCAGTAATTTTCTGGCTTATCAAACTTTAGGAGCCCCGAGCTAACTAGCTCTCTGTGAATCAAGTATTTGTCTAAGTCTGTCATTGCAGAGGGAGTGGACTCATTAACGCTGACTACTCGGACGATCACAGTATGTGCGCCTGCAGCACTGCGTGTCGGACACAGTGGTCAGCAACACCGGAGCACCACAAGGGACTGTCCTCTCCCCTTTTCTCTTCACCCTCCACACAACTGACTTCAGCTACTGCACAGAGACCTGCCATCTTCAGAAGTTTTCTGATGACTCTGCTGTAGTTGGATGTATCAGTGGAGGTGTTGAGACGGAATATCGAGCTGCTGTGGATTCCGTCATTACATGGTGTGAGCAGAATCATCTGCAGCTTAATGTGACCAAGACCAAGGAACGGATTGTGGATTTCAGGAGATGCAAAACACCAGGGGCCCCTGTTTCCATCCAGGGCGTCAATGTGAAAATGGTGAAGGATTACAAATACCTTGGAGTTCATATTGTCAATAAACTGGACTGGGTTAAGAACACTACTGCACTTTACAAAAAGGGCCAGAGCCATCTCAATATTTTGAGGTGGCTAAGGTCATTTAACATCTACCGAACACTGCTCAGGATGTTTTATGAGTCTGTTGTGGCCAGCGCCATCATGTATGCTGTTGCATGCTGGGACAGCAGGCTGAGTGTTGAAGATGCAAACAAACTGAACAAACTGATCCGCAAGGCCAGTAATGTTTGGGGATGGAGCTGGACTCCGTGACGGCAGTGTCAGAAAAGCAAATGTTGTCCAAAATAAAGATAATATTCAACAATACCTCCCACCCGCTTCACAACCTGCTGATCAGTCACAGGAGCATGTTCAGTGAGAGACAGATACCACCTAAATGTACCACTGAACGACACAGGAAATCATTCCTACCTGTGGCCATTAAACTGTACAACTCCTCCA
>JBCNYH010000011.1:5590062-5603537 GCA_039654325.1 Tandanus tandanus | reverse complement strand
TCAGCGCGGGGGGAGTTCCATGTTATAGATATATGTGTGGGTGGAGTGTGTATGTGTGTTTTCTATATATACACACACACACACACACACACACACACACACACACACACACAGCCTGGCCTACTATTTCACCAACCTTGCCTTTTACATATGTATATGAAAATACATACCCAGATATGTTTGTGTGTGTGTGTGTGTGTGTGTGTGTGTGTGTGTGCGTGGTGGGTTGTGTGTGTGTGTAAAGCCTTCTGGACTGATTTAACACGTTTTTTTTTTTTTTTTTCCGCTCCTACACAGATGACTGCAGTGCTGACGCATTGTGCTCGGCCCCCCTACTGACTCCACAACTCGCACTACACTATTTTTATTAACACACTGTAATGACTATCATAATATTCTTGGGAACAAAAGTTTGTGCACCCACATAATTCTGAATGAAAACAAGCAAATTGAGCTTCTCTTTTATAAGAGAAATGCTAAAAATAAAAACACGGATGTAACGTAAAATGCGGTTTGATCAGATATATTACAGTAAGAACAAATTAAAAAAAAAAACACACACACAGTTCCTCTTCTGATCGCCTGTCTGACCTGGAATACAATTAACTTACATAGTGTAAACACTGACAGAAGCTTTGGTAGTATTTGAGGAATATAGTAAAAATATGTGCAACACTTTGAGGAAGAAGTCGTCCATTGTGGTACTCACAACTCTCTAGTTGCATCTTGCAAAGCTGTGTGTCCATGGGGAAAAAAATGAGATCCAAAGGACATGATAGAGTCACTGACAACCTGCAAACACATACAGACATTCAGTGGTCACACACATGATGAGTACAATATATATCCTTAAAAGTAAAAAAAAAAAAGAAAACAAGAATTAGGTACAAGCATTAATTTTTAACATTTTAGGCTTACTGAAATCAACACAGGGAAAATTTATTCACACATCCCACCTAATATTTGGCTAAAAATATCCCTTAGGGAGTGGCACAGTACCATAGTGGTTACTAACAGTAAAAAAGATCCTGGGTTCACGTCCCAGGCTTGGTGAGTGTTTCTGTGTGGAGTCTGCATGTTCTCCATGTACTTGCATGAGTTTTCTTCGTGTACTCCGGTTTCCTCCCACAGTCCAAAGACATGCATATTAGGCCAAATTGGACATGCATATTGGGAGCAGCCTAATGGTTAGAGAAGCTAGTTTGGGACCGAAAGGTCACTGGTTCTATTCCAGGACCAGCAAGAAAAATGTGTGGTGGAGGTAGTGAGCAGCACCTTCCCTTCCTCCATCTTCATGGCTGAAGTGCCCTTGAGCAAGGCACCTAACCACCAGCTGCTCTCCGGGTGCCCCAACATGTGTGGCATGTGGCAAGTGTTTGTGTGCTCACTGTTTACATGTGTGTGTGCTCACCTTGGATGGATTAAATGCAGAGGTAATAACTTCCCTTGCAGTATTTATAGGGTACAAAAAAAAATTATTTTTAAATGGCTGTTCCAAATTGCCCCTAGGTGTGAATGTGAATAACCAGTGTGTTTGTTGCCCTGTGTTGAACTGCCAAACTCTTCAGTGTGTACCCCGCTTTCACCAAGAGTCAGCTGAGGTAGGCTCCAGTCCCCATGCAACCTTAGTAGGATAAAGCAGTTCGGAAAATGAAGGAATGAATTACATCCTTTAGCAGGTTTCACCTCAACCAGATACTTTTTAAAGCCATCAACAAGCTTCTGGCACACTGGTAGTGCCATTCCAAAAGCCTGGAATTGTTAGCCTGTTTTATCCATTTCCCAAACAGCACTGATGTGTATTTGGGGTTACTGGTCTGCTAGAAGACCCAACTCTGTCCCAATTTCTGTTCATGATTCCATCCACTTTGTACAATGCACCAGTTCCTGTGGTGGTATCAAAACAGCTTCAAAGCATGATGGCTGCACCACCATGCTTTAACATTTTTAGCTGTACTCTTGGTGGAAACTCGAGTTTGAAGGTGCGGATTTTAGGGTAACGGTGGTTTTCTCAGATCAAATTGTTTGAACTGATGTTGGAAAGTGTATTTGTTTAGAAACGGCTGTAAGAGACATTCCTCCTTACTTTCTTAGATCTGCACTGAGATCCTTGGACTTTTCTATTGGACTGTGTGTTGGTCAATTAATATGTGCCATATAAAACACTCTACTCCTCCATGGATGCATCAGCAGGGTCCTAAAGCAGCAGCTATGGCATCTGGCCTCTTTCCACTATACCTGTTTCTGAAGAATCTTAATGATTCGTCTTGCCAACTACACCACACTGGAAGATTAGATGGGGAGCAGGATGTTATTGCCTTGTCATCACTATTATATATATATCAGTTACATGCATCTTCTTCAATTTGGGCAAGCCTATACACTCATATGATCAAGTTTCCTATATACTGGGTGCCCACTTGTGGGTCCTGTGGGGTCAGCCGGCTGAGAGTGAACCTTATATAGAACATGATCAAGAGACATTCCTAGGGTGCAACGGTGGAATTGGGAAACTCTATGCGTTACATCATTCAAACTGGTGCTGTTTGCATGGCAGGTTTGAGCAGGCAGACCAATTGTAAGATCATTATTACCTCCAAGAGGTGCAGGGTTCAAGCTGTCATCAGTCATGATAAGGAACAGGAAGTTAAGAGGTTAGGTTAAAAGACAATGTGAAACTGTCAGGAGCAGTGAACTAATTCTCTGAGTGGGTGTATGTATATTTTGGGCTTTGTGTTAATTTCAGAAAGGACAAAACACAAAACCTACTGTACATGTGACTTAATTTAGAACCAAAAATATATTTGATGAAATACATTGTGTGTAAGAGGTTTCGAGCAGACACACACTGCAAGGTTCATTAGGCCCGGCTGCCTGAAGAGCTGCAGTGGCAGATGAGGAAAACACAGAAGCAGAGAGAGTTGGTGGGGGGTGGTGGGGGTGGGTTCTGCCTGGCCTACGGCTATCACACGACAAGCCCATACCCAGAATTTTCCTCTTATTTTTCCTTTTGCTCATCTGCTACACTGTAAAGTCTTTTATTTTTAGCTTGTGCTTTAGCGCACAGAATAAAACTGCATACTGTCACAGACAGGAATGAACCAAGCCATGTTTTACACACACACACACACACACACACACACACAAAAACATTCACACACTGTGAGGGAGAGAATGAACAACGATGCTAGGTCGAGCATGCAACGAGAAATTAATTTGAAGAGCTAGAGCTTTATTGTGTGCTAATGTTAATACTTGATGATTGAGTTGATAACCGAAGCTTGCCTTGGGTTTAAGCGATTAGTGCATAATCAATAACGCCAAGCCTAGCACATGCTGATGCACAAGCGGTACAATGATGTGCGAGATTTCAAATTTCTACCTAATCACGATTTACTACATACATCCCTCATATTTTTCAGCAGGTTTAGGTATTTAGCATCACTAGTAAACAATAGCAAAAGATGTTTTATGTATAAGAGTACAATATAACCTCATAAATCTGTATTTAATACTCTGTATACAGATTGACTGAATCTTTTTCTGGCATAACCACAGACCTTTTGCAGTCATAATGGCCCTTATTCATCAGAATGAAGGATTGGACAAACCGGCGTCTGATTCATGAACCTGTCGTATGCCATCAAAAACAACTGATGAATCACTGAATTCAAACGCTAAACCTTTATTAATATATTTTCATAACATGCAAATAAGACACGCCTTAAATGACCCTCATCATACATCTGATTTACATAAAACACACCCTAATTTATACTGCACATAAAAGCCAATGAAAGGACAGCATTCAAAATTGTAAATAGTGACCTCATGCTAATGAGCACATCCCCGTTACGAAAGATGAACAGCAGGATGTTCTCCTGCGTCACGTCGTGAAAGTTGGCGTTCTTCTCGTTGGCAAAGAACAGATCGGGTTTCCAAAGGCACTGGAACATTTTGGGGTCCACAGTCAGTGCGTCTGACTTGAAGTCAGTCGGTAAGCGCAGCCTTGGGTCGTTCCAGCGCTGCCGCAAGAAAATGTTCAAACGGTAATCCTGGATAAATGAAACACAAAGGAAGAGGAGATAGAATGGTTTTAATTTATATAATTTATTCTTGAAATATTAAATGTGGGTTGTGTGAGTGTTGGCCCTGCGATTGCCTGGCGAGCTGTCCAGGGTGTACCACGCCCTCGCCCAGAATCGGCTGAGATGGGCGCCAGCCTCCCCGCAACCCTAATAAGGATTAAGCGGCTTAGAAAATGAATGCACGAAAATTAAATGTGCAAATAATGTGCTTTCAGTGTTGATTCTGGGGTGAATGGATACATACATGGATTACTTAATTGTTAGTAGTTCAGCTAGTTAGGTTTTTTTTCTGGTATCATGTGCTTTTGTTTGTCCCCTTTGGCTTTCCACAGACTCATTATTGTGCTCACCTGTGTCTAGTTGCCTGCCTCACTTGTCTGTCTATATAAGCCCAGCATTTCCCAGCAAGCATTGCCAGGTTGTGCCAGAGTTTTCTTCTGTGAGTTTCCAGCATTTGTAAATCTGTTGCCTAGTTTTTGAACTTGCCTGTTCCTTGACCACTCTTGCTAGTCTTTTGTGATTGTTGGATACCTCTGCCTCACATTCTGTTTTTGACTTCTTGGATATCTCTGACCATTGCCTGTTTTTTGACCATGAGTTTTCCTGCAGTTTTGGATTGTCTGCCTATCTATTAAACATTGTGCTCTCCACCACTTCTGTCTGCAAGTGGATCCTTCACCCTTTGTAACACCCTAACAGTACGATCTGGCCAACATGGATCGAGCAGACCTACACGAGTGGAGAACCGTACTGAAGCAACATAGGATCATGCTGGGGAAACACCAAACACAGATGTAGGATGTTGGTAAAACCATGGCAGTCATAGTCGGCACGAAAAATGGTGCAACTATCATTAACAAATAACTTTCCACATCATCGAGTCACCACATGCTCCGGTCGTTCTCGGTAAACCCTGGTTGGGTCAAGAACAAGATTTTGGGCTGGAGTCCAGCCTGTTTGTCCTCCTGTCTCCACCAAGCTCATTTACCAGCTCTACAACTAATATAACCCCTAGGAGAATTCCCTGACCTATCTGCTGTCCCCACTGAATACATGGACCTCAAAGCGGTTTTAATATGTCCCGGGCCGTCACTTGGCGCCCTCATCGGCCTTAGGACTGTGGCATTGACCTCATGCCTGGTAAGGCTCCACCTAGGGGCCGACCGTATTCTCTTTCCCGACCCGAAACTGAGGCCATGGAGAAATACATTCAGGAGTCCTTGACCGCTGGC
This sequence comes from Tandanus tandanus, assembly GCA_039654325.1. NCBI lineage: Eukaryota > Metazoa > Chordata > Actinopteri > Siluriformes > Plotosidae > Tandanus > Tandanus tandanus. The sequence continues at coordinate 5,598,217 of JBCNYH010000011.1, read as the reverse complement.
ATAATTCGACCCTCATCCTCTCCTGCAGGGGCCGGATTCTTTTTTGTTGTCAAGGATGGCTCTCTTCACTCATGTATTGACTACCGGGGTCTCAGTGACATCACTGTCAGGGATAGGTATCCCCTACCCCTTGTGTCATCTGCATTTGAGTTACTCCATGGATCATCTGTCTTCACTAAATTGGATCTCCGTAATGCCTATCACCTAGTTCGGATCCGAGGTGGGGATGAATGGAATACAGCATTTAACACACCTACGGGACACTACGAGTACCTAGTAATGCCTTTTGGGCTCACTAACGCCCCTAGTGTCTTTCAAGCACTGGTCAACGATGTCTTGAGAGATATGATAAATACAAATTTTTTCGTCTATTTGGATGACATTTTAATTTTCTCCCATCCTCTCACTGAACCTGTCCGCCAGGTCCTCAAACGTCTATTAGAGAACCAACTTTTCATCAAGGCTGAGAAGTTTTACCGCAGCTCTGTCTCCTTCCTGGGGTACGTCATCTCCGCCGGTGCCATAGAGATGGACCAACAGAAAGTGAAAGCAGTTATTGACTGGCCTCAGCCTATAATCCCTAATTTTTTTAGGGTTTGCCAATTTATACCGACGTTTTATTACAAATTATAGTACCCTGGCCACCCCTCTCACGGCCCTTACCTCTATTTCAGTTCAATTTGTCTGGTCCTACACTGCAAAGAAGGCCTTTCAAGAATTGAAGAGACCCTTTACATCAGCTCCGATTCTGACACAACCAGATCCCAATCATCAGTTCATCGTGGAAGTAGATGCCTCAGATGTGAGGGTTGGTGCCGTCCTTTCTCAGTGCTATGCCCAGGATAAGGTGCACCCTTGTGCTTTGTTTCTCATCACCTTACTTCATCTGAAATGTATTATGATATTGGCAATAGGGAACTGTTGGCAGTTAAGTTGGTTCTGGAGGAGTGGCAACACCGGCTCAAGGGTTCTAAGGTTCATTCTGACTGCCAAACGTTTGAATTCCGGTCAAGCTCATTGATCGCTGTTCTTCTCACGGTTCAATTTCACCCTGTCCTATTGTCCTGGATCCAATAATTTCAAAGCAGATGCCCTCTCTCGCATATTCCCCTCACGAGGCAATAATGGAGGACCAGAGAAAATCCTCCGCACTCAAGCCTTCATCAGCACGAGGTTCTGGTGGCCTACCATGGGGGTGGATGTTCGCAAATCTGTCTCTGCCTGTTCTGTTTGTGCCCGTAGTAAGACCTCTATGCAGCCTTCATCTGGCCTGTTGCAGCCCATGCCCATACCCAAGAGACCCTGGTCGCACATTGCCTTGGACTTTGTTACTGGCCTCCCTGTTGTTGATCGCTTTTCTAAGTCTGTGCACTTCATTCCTCTACCCAAACTTCCCTCTGCCAAGGAGACTGCCGACTTGATGGTGGATCATGTATTCAAGTATCATGGTTTACCTGTGGACGTGGTCATCACGTCTGGCTCTCAACCTGGGATCTGCCCCTCAAGGTGGACTTCTGGAAACTGGATCCCCATTTTATCGGTCCATACCCCATTGTGAAGGTTGTGGACCCTGATGCTGTGCGGTTTAAGCTCCCCCCCCAAACCTCCGCCGCGTCCACCCCACCTTCCACATTTCTAGGATCAAACATTTACGTAGTAACCAGCTCTGCCCAGTTCCCAAGCCCCCTCCCCCTCCACGGCTCATCGATGGATCGAAGGCTTGTACAGTTAACCGGCTTTTGTAGGTCCGGGGCCGCGGCCTCCAGTTCTTGGTGGACTGGGAGGATTATGGTATGGAAGAGAGGTGTTGGGTTCCTGATCAGGACATTCTGGATTGTAGACTTGTCCGGGACTTTCTGAGGAAACACCCATCCCCCAGTTAAGATGCCAGGAGGCATTCGTAAGAGAGGAGGTACTGTTAGTACTTCAGCTAGTTAGTTTTTTGTTTTCTGGTATCATGTGCTTTTGTTTGTCCCCTTTGGCTTTCCACAGTCTCATTATTGTGCTCACCTGTGCCTCATTGCCTGCCTCATTGACTGTTTATATAAGCCCAGCATTTTCCCACTAGCATTGCCAGATTGTGCCAGGGTTTTCTCCAGTGCCTTTACAGCATTTGTAAATCTGTTGCCTTGTAGTTTTTGACCTTGCCTGTTCCTTGACCATTCGTTGTGATTTTTGGATTGAAAACCATCGAACCATTGCCTGTTTTTTGACCACGAGTTTGCCTGCCGTTTTGGATTGTCTGCCTATCTATTAAACATTGTGCTCTCCACCACTTCTGTCTGCGTGTGGATTCTTCTCAGTTTGTAACACCCTAACACTTAATTAATTAATCAATCAATCAAAATATTAATGGAAAGATACATGGATGGATGAAAACCTGGATGGCCAATGGTTGAATAAATAGGTAAATGGGTGATTAAATAAATGGATGGATGAAGAGATGGATGGATGGATGAAGAATCGGTTTATGAGTAAATGCATAAACAGATAGATGGATAAATATTAATGAATAAATAGGTAGATAGATACGTAGTGGATGGATAGATGGGTGGATTAATGGACAGATAAATGGATGAATGAATAGATAGATGGTTAAAAAATCAAATAACCAATTAAGTAATGATGAATGCAGAAAGAAATATATGGGTGGGTGGATGAAAAATACAAATAAACAGATAAATAAATGGACTAATGAATGAATACTTGATGTATAAAAGGATAGATGAGTTGATGGTTGAATGAACGAATAGACATCTGAATAGATGGATGGAGGAATGAAGTATGGATGGATGGATAAATATATGGTTGGAGTAACAAATGAATAAATAGAGAGACAGACAGACAGACAGACAGACAGACAGACAGACAGATAGATAGATAGATAGATAGATAGATAGATAGATAGATAGATAGATAGATAGATAGATAGATAGATTTTTGAATGGAATGATGTATGGACAGATAATGAATGGATTGATAAATGAATGGCTGGATGATTAAATCATGGTTGTGTAGTGGTTAGCACGTATGCCTCACAGCAAGCAGTTCCTGTGTTTGAGCCCAGGGCTCATCGAGGGCGTTTCTGTGTGGAATTTGCATGTTCTCCCCGTGCTTGCCTGGGTTTTCTCCAGGTACTCCAGTTTCCTCGTACAGTCCAAAAACATCTACATTAGGCTAACTGGCTGTTCCAAATTGCCCCTAGGTGAGTGTGAATGTGAATGGTTGTGTATGTTGCCCTGCGATGGTCTGGCATGCTGTTCAGGTGTACCCTACCTTCACCCAGTGTGGGCTGAGACAGGCTCCAGCCTCCCCGTGACCCTAGTAGTAGGATTAAGCGGTTTGGCAAATGAGTGAGTGAGTGAGTGGATAACTAAATTAATTTAAAGGTGGATGGTTTGGTAAAAGAATGAATGGATGAATGGGAGGATGGACAGATGGATGAGTAATTGGATGGATGGATGGATAGGTAGACAGACAGATAGGTTTGGACAAATAGATGTACAATCTATAGCATGGATATCATCTGTTTGTTTAGGTACAACCTAATAGTGATAAATGGTGATGTTTACCATTGTGGTCTCTTGAATTGAGCCAAAGCTGTTGATGAAAATGTTCACCTTATCCTCCACTGGAATGCCTGCATGCCCACACACACACACACACACACACACACACACACACACACTTTCCAATTATAGAATTCATACAAATACACACCACATTCATGTGTGAATAAAGACTAACTTGAGAGTGTGTGAGTGTGAGTGTGTGTGTGTGTGTGTGTGTGAACAGTGAAACTGCTGATCTTTGATGCTGCTTCTGTACGACCCTGTAAATCCACTGACTGCCTTGTGACATTCGAGAGCTTCCCATTATCATGTGCAGTGTGGTCCTGGCTCTACCCTAAACCCAAATTACAGCTCTAATGAGCTCATCTAAACTTCACTTTGGACCTATCAGATCTGCATCTGGATTTACTTTCGATCCACTCAGTTTTTTTTTGGAACTGTAAATATAAATGTATGAATGTATAAATGTGCTGATCTCACAGTGAGGTGCTACACCATGACCAGATCATTATAATACAGCATTCTGATTATTGTCTTTAAAATTAATGATAATGAGCTCTAATATAATGCAGATATTATGCAGATGAAGTTCAAAGTCGGTACCTTTGAAATTTGGGCGGATTCGGGAGTCATAAGTCACTAGCAGGCGGTTGAGGATGTTACTGGTTGAATTAGCAGGAACTCGATCCAGGTCCTCGGCTGACAGTTGACTGTAAACAACAACAACAAAAAAATTTAAACAATTACCCTCTACACACAAACACTCAACATCAAGCTTTATTCGAGCTTTCTGTAAACATAGTGCAGCAGTAGTGTTGCTGATAAAGCTGTTAGCTAGCTAAGGGATCCTAGGTTTAAGGAAATTTTAAATATATTTTCTATTTTAATATATCCATGAAATCTTAATGTAGCATTCTCAAAAATGATAGCCTTCTGGGAAAACCCAAAATGAGTAAGTATGCTAAGTTTGATAAGAACTGACAAAGTCTTTGATTGCATGGGAATGGTCGGTGTGAAAGAAAAAAGAATAAATATAAAATAAAATAAGGAAAAACAGAGAATCACATGAAGCCTTCAGGCTTATCATACAAGAATCCTAATAAGTGGACTAACAGCAGTAAAATATTACATTCTATCCTCTGTTACTAGATATTAACAACTGCGTGATCTGACTGAATAATCTATTCCTAGAATATCAATTCGTACACTGAGACCTCAATGTCATCACAGAAAAATAAAAATGGAAATGGTCGTGGCACTGCGATGGCCTGGCAAGCTGTCCAGGGTGTACTCTGCCCTCGCCCAGAGTCGGCTGAGATGGGCGCCAGCCCCCTAATTAGGATTAAGCGGTTCAGAAAATTAATGAGTATGAAGAGAATGAATGAATGAATGGTCGTGGCATGTTCTAAGCTAAAGGTAACACTAGCTAGCTCAGGTGAAGAGGAAGCTAACCAGCTAGCTCTGTGCTAACCAGGTAGCACCGTGCTAAGAAAATATGGGATTAAAATATTTTATAATAAGAACACTTTTTTAAGTTTTAGACAGTTTTTTTCACCAAACGCCACTTTACTGGACTATTAAACAAACAAGCCATTAGTTAACCAGCTAGCTCGGTGCTAACCAGCTCTCCCCTAAACTATTTTATGGTAAGAACATATATTTTTTAATTTTCAAGAATCTGAATACAATAATCATATGCAATAAAATGCTATGTTTTTGTTACAATCCAGAGGATAGAATTAAAGTTATTTCACTGCCTCTGATCAGATATGACTAATACTCCCCAACCACCACCACACATTTTTCCTGCTGGTTCAGGAATTGAACCAGCGGGGAAAATGTGTGGTGGTGGGGGAGTGAGTTGCACCTTTCCTTCACCCACCTTCAGCCCTTGAGCAAGGCACCTAACCCCCAACTGCCCTCCGGGCGCTCTCAATGTGTGTGGCAGCCCACTGCTCCGAGTGTGTGTGCTCACTGTTTACGTGTGTGTTTGCTCACTTTGGATGGGTTAAATGCAGAGTCAATAATTTCCCTTGCGGGATTAATACAGTATAGCAAAATCAAAAATATACATATGTCATTTTGTTTACAAGGCGGCATGGTGGCACAGAGGTTGGCATGTCCATCTCACAGCAAGAAGGTCCTGGGTTCAATTCCCGGGCTTGTGTGTTTCTGTGTCGAGTTTGCATGTCCTCCCTGTGCTTGCGTGGGTTTTCCTCTGGGTACTCTGGTTTCCTCCCACAGTCCAAAATCATGAACAATAGGATAACTGGCTGTTACAAATTGCCCCAGGTGTGAGTGTTTGTGTTGCCCTGCGATGGACTACTAAGCTGTTCAGGGTGTACCCTGCCTTCACCCAATGTCGGCTGAGTTATGCACTTGCCTCCCCGCAAGCGTAAATGAGTGAGTGATGAGAGTAAGTTTTGTTTACATTTCCCATCAGGTTTTGCCACCTGTCTGTGTGCACCTATACGTTGTGTGCACCAATTCTTTACAAAGTGTTTTTTTTTCTCATATTTTATTCCATCCTCGATTATTTGTGACCCATCACAGCAAAGTGGATATTAGGTCAGAAATTATTAATTTTGGGTTATTGGTACAATTTTGTAGCTCATATCCTAAGCTTTAAAATGATACCAAATTTCTGATCATATGTTGCTAGTTTTAGAGTAACTAACCAAAACCTGCCAGGAATTTTCAGCCTTTTAATAATCCAACTTTGGAGAAAATTCCATTTAAAGTTAAGTATTCAATAATATTCCGAATTAATTCCCACTTTGCTGTGATGGGTTCTCACAGTATCTCTTCTGAAACAAACACTACCTTTGCACAGTTGTATCCTATATATTACTTTAGTGTGCATGTTACACACTATTTTTATTCCCTCGGGTTATAATACTAAGTATTCTTTTGCTCTACATGAAAAAGCTCATCAGGGTTTCTGTTATGCAGCAGGAAATCACTGTTGTGCCTCGCCACACACTGCTCCGTTCTTATACCAAGATGCTTTGTATTATCTCATCACCTTTTTCAGCAGAACACACTCACATTAGCAGCCTCTCTTACCATTTCCCATTCTCACCCTAATGTAGTCATTTGTCTCACTGCAGGATCTTTCCTGCTTTGCCTATGGAAAATTTCAATCTTTTTACAAAGATTATGAATTCCCCTAGCTGTTTAGGGTGATCACCTGCTTTGTGTTTTCCTGATTAATATTTAATTAGTGTTGCTTTGGAGTTGCTCCTTAACCACTGAGAATGATGCTGTACATATTATTATAAATATTATATTTATACTATATATTTACTTTCCCTCTGTACGTCCTGCATTTACCAGAGAATCAGCTCAGTGACATCAAGCCAACTAGTTTAGTAGTTCTGCTTGTCCTCTTACCTCTCCTGTCCACTTTAAATTAATGAACCCTGTTCAGGCTTCCAAAATAAATTACCATATTTTCTAGACTAAAAGAGTATCCTTATCTGCTTTAAAATCCAACCTTCTCCAAGTTTGGTCTCAATTTATAGTTTTCCTGCTTTCTCTCGTTCTCTTCACACATTAGCTCACTTTTTCTTTATGCACCTTGCCATTAACAATATTACTATGATAATAATAATAATAATAATAATTATTATTATTATTATTATTATTATTACTACTACTACTATTATTATATATTACATTATAATATTTTAATTATCGTTGATTATTTTCCTTTACTATCACAACAGTGAGTGTTTTATTCCCTATATATTAAATGTTCAAATAACATCCTTGCTGCAAAATCACATCAAAAACAACACTGTACTAGAATTAGCATTTTAGCTTCTCCAAAGCACCATTTTCTCATTGGTCCCAGGACATTATACATAACAGACTATGTACAAAAGTTCATATTACTATAAAATAAACCCAAACAGCACAATCATGACCCTGACATATATAGGGGAGCTCTTGCTTCACACCAAAGGGGTTTAGTTATAAAAGATGACAAAACTGCTGTACATTATCCCACTTACTACACAACTATGTACAAAATAGTAATTTAAAAGTAATTTTATTGATTAAAAAATTATTTTATTTGTTAACACCACCTTGCATAGCAAAGATACAGGCTAACAGACCTCTGAATACTGTAACTGACCTATCAGAATCAAGTATTTAAATGTGCTGTGTAATAAATAACAGCAACATGCTTTTTACAGGCTGTAAGTGGTGTATTAGGATAATAAACACATCGTCACCATAAGAAAAAATCCAAAGTAAATCCATACTAAAACACCCTATTCATTCATTCATCTTCTTCCGCTTGTTCCGGGGTCGGGTCGCGGTGTCAGCAGCCTAAGCAGTGAGGTCCAGACGTCCCTCTCTCCAGCTACTTCCTCCAGCTCTTCCGGGGGGACGCCAAGGCGTTCCCAGACGAGCAGAAAGATATAATCCCTCCAGCGTGTTCTGGGTCGACCCCGGGGTCTCTTCCTGGTTGGACATGCCTGAAACACCACACCAGGAAGGCGTTCGGGAGGCATTCTAATCAGATGCCCAAGCCACCTCAACTGGCTCCTCTCAACGCGAAGGAGCAGCGGTTC
>JBCNYH010000011.1:5485520-5502311 GCA_039654325.1 Tandanus tandanus | reverse complement strand
CCCACTTCCACTGTAAACAGTGTTTGTGGAGTACTGCTTCCCCCTCCTGAGGCATTGGATGGTGGTCCAGAACCTTTCCAGGCCCTCACCGAACTCCTCCCACGCCCAAGATTTTGCATTGGTGACAGCCCGGGCTGCAGCACGTTTGGCCTGCTGGTACCTGTCTCGGGAGTCTCACAGGCCAAAAAGACCCGATGGATGGCCCCCCTCACCGCAGGTGTTCACCACCAGGTTTGGTGCCACCTCAGTGGAGACACGGAACATGGAGCATTTGGACTCCTTATGTCCCCGGCCTCCTTTGAAGGCCCTTCTGACAGGAGACTCTGCCAAATGTTCCCAGAAGACCCTATCTGCACGCTTGGGTCTCCCAGGTTTAGAGGGTGGCCAAGGACAATGCTACAAAGTCGAACATCAAACTACAGCCAAGGGTGTCCTGGTGCCAGGTGCACTTATGAACACCATTATGTTCAAACGTGGTGTTTGTGATGGACAAACCGTGACAAGCACAGAAGTCCAACACCAAAACACCATTCGGGTTCAGATTGTACTTACCAATTACACCCTTCTAGGTCACACTGTCGTTACTCAAACGGGCGTTGAAGTCTTCCAGGATGACGAGGGATTCAGTTTAGTTTGTCTATTTTAAATGTGTGTAAGTAGCTTAAGTTTTAGAATTAACTAGTTTTAGTTTAGTTTTCATTTATACTTTATATTACTGCCATTTTCTGGACCTAGTCTGTTACTGTCGCATTCTCATTTAGAAAGTGGTCTAGCAATCACAGTCCAAACTAGAGGTGTACTAACACAGTGTAAGGTACCTCTCCCAGGCACAAACAGATTATTATAACTTGGCATAAAAGTTATGAATATTATTTAATCTATATTAGGACTTAAGATAATGATAAAACTTACTAATTACACAGTTGAGGTCATTTGCATAACAAAGATATTTAAATATACAACGGATATATTATGTAATTTCCAAGTCGGCAAAAAAATACATACTCTTTGCTTATCCCTGCTATTTTCGGACTATCAACACCAATGGCAATGACAAGAAAGCGAGAGAGGCTAGCTGGTTCCAGAGAATTTACTGAATTAGAAAGGAAAGAGCGAGAAAGACAGTCAGACAGAAAGAGAAAGAGAGAAAAGATTCTGATTGGAGAACATTTTGAGAGATGGAATAGAGTAAAAGGAGAGCTGAACTTGATGTTTAACTATGAGGTTCCTACTTCACAGGTGTGTTTATAGGGTCTTTTCACATGCTTGTTTGCAGTCCAGAGTAATAAGGTTGTTATGCAAAAATATTGACTATGTGACCCGATCTGGCAAAATTAGTCGGAAGTCGCAAGTACCACTTCGGAGATACAGGCCAAAATACCCCCTCAACAACTTCATCAGTCCTGCTGACAATATTTTCTTGTTTGTTTAATCAGCGCGCTAAACTGAACAATCCGGAATTAAATGAACACTGACGGGGTCATCGTCGATTGACCGCCCTTCCGCGTGTTAGTTTTAAATACGTGATCTTTTTATCCAAAGTTATTTCTGAGTTAAGAAAACGATTAGCATGCAACATATACTTGCAGTTGCATCATGTACATGTACGATGATATAACACCCACAAAACCCCCCGAACCCCCCATAAAAACTAACACAACACTAAGTGCTGTTATCTTCATGAACTGTTTTCAAATCCCACCTTTATTTGTCTGCAGGTGCAATTGTGTCTTAGACTATAAGTCCGAATTTTTAATCTACCCCAAATTAACACAAATAAAACTTATATATGCGATTTTGTAAACAAGCAAGTACACTCGCCTCCTACTCCATCACTGCGTCAATGCTGTCTTCCCGCACACATCCGCAGTGGAGTTGAATCATCAGAGCCTCATGCATATTCATGAGAAAAACTGAGAGGTTTACGGCTAAAATGAACTGTAACACCAGGGAGGTACCATAGTAAGTAATCATCAATTCTATACCACTAAAATTTTGCTTGGATACATCATACACGTATATAGCTTTAAATATGTTAAATGTATAGTATAATAAATATCAAAAGTCATCATTCTTGTGTGCTGCAGGTGTCTTCACGACTAAGGGAATTTCGAGAGCTGGTAAAGGAGGTGGCAGTGACAGCGTGTCACACGGCCCTGCTGGAGGCTGGGTTCATACCTGACCATGATAAAGGTGAAAACGCATGTGAAGGTGTAAACTTATTGTTGGGAATCTGTTAGATGACGGATACTAATATTCTGAAAGGTGTAACATCATGTCTGTGTCTGTGTGTGTGTGTGTACGTGTTAGATGGAGATGAAAGAAGGCCATGTGCTGATTTGGAGAAGTTGTATGAAGAAACTCTTGACAAAAGGAGCTACATCTGGCAGCACAATAAGAAATCTGAGTGTAGTCGCCTCACACGGTTCATATGTCCGATACTGTAAAAGAAAAATAATCACTGATGGTGTATTTGGTTGTGGCACATTAACACGTGTGTGTGTGTGTGTGTGCGTTCAGTTTCATCCGCCTGGCTGATTATTTGGTCACGAGCACTTTGCACACCCTGACCGTCAACTCTGTCAGCAAGCTGCTTAGCAAGCTCCAGGAGCACAACACACACACCCAATCACACTCACTCACACATAGCTGTGCCAGCGCAAACAACACACGTGACACAGAGGTTTGTGTGTGTTCATGTATAAGCTCATTCTGAAGTGTGAATTATTTGACTGTGAGCATGTGCCAAGCTTGTGCTTGCATTTGCAGTTTGCGTGTTTGCTGTGTGTGCTGCATGGGTTGCTCCGTGTGTGTGTGTGTGTGTGTGTGTGTGTGTGTGTTCTAGGAATGTGTTTCAGAGCGGAGAGCTGAAGCTTCATTGTCTCCGCTGTTTATCACAGAGCTCATGTTGGACACACATGCGCTGTCCTTCCAGCCGTCCGTCAAGGACTTTCAGGTTGTGTGCGCATATATATATATATATATATATATATATATATATATATATCCCAGAATTCAGGCTTGAGAGATTAGTAGGTTGACTTTTTTTGTGTATGTGTCAGGAGATTGTAGGCGAGATAATCTCCTGTTTTCAGGAGACAGTCTTGCTTTTGGAGCCTCTAGTGCTTGACTCTGGCTTTGGTGCCGTCACGAAACCTGTTATTAACAATAAGGTTCAGTACTAATGATACACAACCCATACTATAAAGGAGCACCTTAGTAAGAAAACAATTTTTTATTGAATTTTGTGTGTGTGTGTGTGTGTGTGTGTGTGTGTGTGTGTGTGTGTGTGTGTGTGAGATAGCACGAGGTGAAGACCTGTGGAAATGGTCCAGACTTAGAGTCCACACTAGAAAATGATCAGCACCTGCAGAACATCATCCATAACATCAAGGTCAACATTATTTAAAACATAAACAATAATCCAGCATTGATGTATTGGCTAGTCATTTATACGAATACAAGCTCTTTCCTTATAATTATATTATTCCAACAATTAAATTTATTGTGTTGTATTGTGTGATTTATACTCCCAGAACACCATACAGTTTACATTTGCCGCCGCCGAAGCATACGCCCACACCTTCAGATCATTCCACCTGATGTATAAAGAGAACCAAAGCCTGGACCTTGAAGCTCTTCAGAAACAAGAGCACGGTAGAGTGTTCCAGTTCGCACCTTGGCTTTAGTAGGCTTAGTGTTTGCATTGCACCTGTCAAACACTGTCAGGTGTCTCAAGTTCTGATAACTTTGACACAGATTTGGCGTTTTTTGCCGAACGTCTGGAGCGGTATCATAGCCAGCATAAAGAAGTCATGGCCATTAAGCTGAAGAGACATCTGGGAATACTGCTGGTGGACACAACTCAGCTAAAGAGCAAACTATCACCATGTCTACTCCGCTGCCTAGAGGTTGCACATGCACATACGGACATTTCTATCACCTTTAAGTCATTAGTAGGTTAAATTTGGGTTTTAATGTCCATCAGGATTCTCAAAATGACCAACAACAAGACATCAACAATTTTCTGCATTTTCTTTCATTTTGTGAAATCATATGCGCCGAGGTTAGCCATATGTTTTCTATTTAGACAATATTACTAGCTAGTTTCCACAGGTTAAAGGTCACGTGTTGTACCCATTTTCAGACCTTTTAGTTCAGACCAGTGGGGCACTAAAGTATGTTTCTAATCCAAAAAACTCCACAGTTTTTCAGGAAGCAGCTTCCCCACTTCCCCCTGAAACACTGTAAGTGTGCTGGACAGCTAGCTTCCTCCTTCCATTTATGGTCTTTCCGCCCTCTGTGCCTACTCTGCTCTGATTGGTTGCCTGATTGGACAGCAGGGGTAGACCAGCTAAAAGGAAAACTTGCCCATGCACTACCCTTATTATTTCACACTTGATATTCAACTCTGTAACAACATTTATGGATTAAAACAGCATAAAAAGCATAATATATTTTCCATTTAATTATTAAAGTATATTAGCCTAAACAACTTTGCAATTATATCAGAAGGAGCGTTGTAAGATTCCTACATTACTTATAGCTAAAACTGATCTGTGTTATAAATATAATAAAAAAAGTGCTCTAAAATGCAAAAATTGTGTATTTGTGTAGTAATAGCATGACGATAATATCGATCTGACGTAGCTGTGTAGCACTTATTACTATGCCATGGATCGAGTCAGAATAGCGCTTTATAAATCAATATACTCCTCACATTTTTCTATGCTAATTATGCCAGTTAAGTTCTAATTTTCATACTGAAGTATACTATGACACTACAGGCCATTCATTGCATGCTGCCGCTGTTGGCTAGGAGAAAACTGGATGAGGCCATAACTGAGATGCAAGATGCGTGCTTCAAATTGAGGATCGTCCCAACAACTACTGTTGAGTACATCAACTGTCTCACCTTCCTCGAGGAGATCCAGGAGCGGGTAAGAATTACGAATTGTTGTTTGTATTGTTTGGTCCTATATTTCATGTAAGGAGAATTCACTCACTCTTTCACTTTTCTTTCTCTCTCTCTCTCTCTCTCTCCATGTCTCAGGTTGGATCCCTAGACGAGGAGGCTGAGACGGTGTGTCAAATGTATAATTTGATTGAAAGCTACTCTGTTCCTACTCCGCCAGAAGACCTGGCTGTTTTTGGCACTCTTCGACCATCCGTGTCGTCTCTGAATAATGCCATCGACAAGGCGGTGGGAGAGAGAGATGCCAGCGTGGCAAAGTTTTGTCAGCACCTGCAGCAAGATATCATGGAACTCAACCACGAGGTGAAGAGAATCAAACAACAAGCAGAGGTACGACGGCTGATACGCACACCACCGCTGGCTTCAGAGCCAATTCATTCAGGAAACAACTTTAAGTATTTTTTTACTATTATTTTCCAGAACAGGCTGTTTCTGGATATTAGCGCAAATCGGGATCATGTACATACACTACTTGGAGAAATCCAGAACTCCATAGATAACCTACAAGAACAAGCCTTCTGCTACAGATCCTACCAGAAAAACTTTGAGGTCAGAAGATGTTTAAGGGGTGCATCAGTGCTTCATTTATACTGCATGCACATAATGCTCTCTGCTTGTTTGGGTTTCTGTGGTGGGGGTAGGTGGAGGTCACCAAGTATAACTCTTTGGAGGAGCTGAGTGCTGAGATGAAGCTGAAACATTTGCTGTGGGATACAATAGAGGAATGGGACAAGCTGCAGACGAGCTGCATGCAGGTATATATGACAGTGCATTCCAGGCCTCACAATCCTGGGATACAATGCCTGGTTTTAAATTCTAGATCCTAAATCTTCTGGATCATCGGCTGAAGTTGCTGGATAAAAAAAAAAAAAAATCTAGGTTAAGGCTCCCAAGTGGCGCATCAACAAGGTGCGCGACTATCAACCTGGAGAATGCGAGTCCGAATCCAGGCTGATGCCACAACCATCCGTGACTGGGAGTCCATGGGAGCTAATTGGCTGAGCTCTCACAGGAGGGAGGGATGGCATACCCTGCTACTCACAGCGATCAGCAGCCAATCCATGGGCATCTGTGTGCTCATTCGTACGAGGGGGCGGATAGCGCTTTCCCTTCGAGTGTGTTAGGCCGCCTCCAAATAAGCATGTGCAGGTGGTGGGTAAAGAGGTGAGTGGTGGTATCGGTGAAATCCTGGGCTAAAGTTATAATTCAGTGTACCAGGACACAATTCCTGAAATTACATCCCAGTTCTCCTAAATTTATTAGTTAAATATTTGAATGTTAAATATTTAGTAATTAAACATGAGTAATCTAATTAGTAAGTTATTAGGCATGAGTTCCTAGGTTAAAGTTTAAGGACTTAAATTGCTAGACTTAAAGTAAACTTCTAGAGTAGCTTTCTAGGCTAAAGTTTCTGGACAGATTTTCTGGATAAAGGTTTTTTCGATTAAGACTTTAAAGTTTCTCGACAGGAAGTGGAATGTGATTTCTGCAGGTCACACGTTTACGCCGTGGCCCTTTTATCCCTTTCTCATTATTATTCAGTGGAATGTCTGACCGTTGAATCAGCCATGTTTTTACGTTAGCGTATCTGTTCCAGAGTAAATTTGGCGATCTCGACCCGGAGTTCCTAGTTGCCCAGGTGAGCGAGTACAGCAAGTGCTTGAACCAGTTGGAGAAAGGGCTTCCACCCAACAGTGTCGTGCCTCACCTCAAAGCTGGTGTGGAAGCCATGAGGAAAAAGGTAGAAAAGTAATTCTACTGACACATTGGTCCAGTAAAAAAAAATTTCTTGGTGTTTTTTTTTTTTCTCAGATGTTTTTGTTTTTTCTCAGATGTTTTTGTTTTGTATTAATGGTTGTGTGTAGTTACCAGTGATCGCTGAGTTGCGTAACCCATGTCTGAAAGAACGGCACTGGAGCATGCTGGAGAGCATTGTGGGGACTAACCTGCAGGAGAAGCCTCTCACTCTTGAGGACTTGCAAGAACTCGGTGTTTTCAGCTATGCTGCAGAGATTCAGGAGGTCAAAGGCGATGTTTGGTTGGTTGGTTGCATATGATGTTGTACAAGAAAATGTGACTCTTTACCCCATCTCTTAGGTTTCAGGCCAGGCGTCAGGAGAGGCAGCTCTGGATACAGTGCTGAAAAAGGTCAGTGGTGGAAAACATTGTCATATCCATATTTATTTGTGTCATGCAGATTGTAAGATTCCTGTTGCCGTTAGGTGGAGGACTTGTGGAAAACCACAGAGTTTGTGGTGCTTCTGCATCGTGAGTACAAAGACGTGTTTATTCTCGGTGGCACAGATGATATCCAGGTGAGAAATGAAGAAATAAACACAACGTGGCACTATACTATATGAATACTATATATGTACTAGATATGATCCAATACTTGTGTGTGTGTTTGTGTGTAGGTGTTGTTGGATGACAGCTCCATCAATATAGCCATGGTGGCGTCTTCACGTTACGTGGGTCCCATTAAGGCCAAAGTAGACGAGTGGCAGAAGCAGCTCTCCCTGTTTAGGCAGACGCTGGTGATCAAACTCACCGGAGTTTAGAGTATATCAATGATCACAATTGTATCTCTGGCTGATTTAGATCTTTTTGTTATGGGTATGTGCAGGATGAGTGGTTGACATGTCAGAGGAACTGGCTCTATTTGGAAAGCATTTTCAACGCCCCCGATATCCAGAGGCAGCTCCCTGCAGAGACCAAGATGTTCCTGCAGGTGGACAAATCCTGGAAAGACACCATGAGGAGGGTGAACACCTTTCCGAAAGCCCTGCGTGCTGCCACACAGCCAGGTCCCACAATGCATGCATACATGTTTGTTTGTTTGTTTATTGTTTTTTTTATGGCAATTTGCAACTGTACTAGCCCATTAGCGCCGTAAATAGTAATATAGGTTGACAATCTAGGTGTCACTCGATGACTTCTCCAGTGATGTTTTGATTAACAGTTGTTCACTTTTATGACATCCCATAATATACAATTTCTTTTTTTGCTCCTTCAGGGCTTTTGGAGATCTTCCAGAGGAATAATGCTGTACTGGACCAGATACAGAAATGTCTAGAGGCCTACCTGGAGTCTAAGAGAGTGATTTTCCCCAGGTGTGCACTCTAATCAAGTCCTTTTTTTTTTTGTTTGTTTGTTTAAATAAATGCACTTTGTATTTATATATGAGTGCACACTAACGCATCAGGTTCTACTTCCTGTCCAATGACGAGCTGCTGGAGATCCTAGCCCAGACACGCAACCCTCAGGCCATGCAGTCGCACCTCAGGAAGTGTTTTGATGCCATCTCCCGGCTGGAGTTTGCCCTACAGACACCCAGTGATTGCAATGAGGCGGAGATACTCTACAGCAACGACATCCTGGCCATGATCTCACCCGAGGGAGAGAAGGTCAAAATAACTAAAAAATAAAAGCGATCTATTTTTTAATAAATATATTTTACATGTAGGTCATTTTAACGAGGTACACATGGGTTTGTGGGTGTCTTTTTAGGTAGCTCTCGGAAATGGCCTCAAGGCTTGTGGGAACGTAGAGGACTGGTTGGGGAAAGTAGAGGAAGCCATGTTCACCTCTCTCAGAAGCCTCAGCAAGGCCGGTATTGAAGACTACCAGAACAAACCGCAGGTGGAGTGGGTGGTGGCCGGACATCCTTCACAGGTTTGTGTGTTTATCCATGTGATCTTGCATTACAATATCAGTATTGGTATTAATGTTACTGTCTGGGAACCGGATTTTACTGGTTTTCCATGCAGGTGGTGCTGACAGTCTCTCAGCTGATGTGGTGCAGAGATATGGACAACTGTCTGGAAGGACACCATGATCACTTACAGGCGCTCCAGCAGTTTGAGCTCGCAAACTTTGAGGTAGTTATGTTATTGGTTTCAAAGTGGACTATTTTGTATTTATAATGAAACTAATGAGAGTGTGGGTATGTGTCAAGGCCGTATCCAGTTTAGGGAGTTGAACAGCGTTTGTGTGTGTGTGTGTGTGTACAGAAGCTGAATGCATTGGCTGCTCTAGTGCGGGGTGACCTACCCAAAATCCATCGTAACATCATCACAGCTCTCATTACCGTAGACATCCACGCCAGAGACATCGTCACTGAGCTCATCAAAAAAGGGGTACAGACTGATATACACCTTACAGAGCACAGCGAATTATAGGTGCCGTCAGATCTGATTGATTGGAAGGTGTCGTCTATTTATTTATTAATTTGTTGTCCTGTAGTATGATGTGGGTGTGTGTATGTTTTCCCTGTAGGTGAATTCGAGCAGTAACTTTGAGTGGCAGAGGCAGCTGCGCTACTACTGGAATCTGGATCTGGATAATTGCGAAGCCAGAATGGCTCTGTCTCAGTACATCTACGGATACGAGTACCTGGGAGCCTGTCCACGTCTGGTCATCACTCCGCTCACGGTAACACACATTAACAACTCATAATGACTACAATATCATACAACAGATTGGCATAAAGGCTATAAATATTTGTGGGGTTTTTTAGGACCGTTGCTACCTTTGTCTCATGGGGGCGCTGCAACTGGATCTGGGTGGTGCTCCGACCGGTCCTGCAGGCACTGGAAAAACCGAGACCACTAAAGATCTGGCTAAAGCCCTGGCCATCCAGTGTGTGGTCTTTAACTGTTCTGATGGACTCGATTACAAGGTGGCTAACCAATTAGAACTCAGTTTTCAAGTGTAATGCAGCTGTCTGAACACAAGGGGGCAGCTGAGCTCTGTATTACTCAGTAATGTCCCCAGTAAAGTCTGTGTTGGCATTTTGGCTGCCAGATTTATTATTATTACATAATTTTATTATTTTTTAAGTATAGGAAAAGAGCTTGGGTTTTATTCATGTACTTTAGAAGATGTGAGAAATAACAAAGAAAAAAACACTTCCTGTGATTGGTATAAATGGAATGCATGATTATATTCAGTATAAATAACCGGCTACTGAGGCCACTGTGGCCTTTGACAGAAATGAGTCTTCCTTCGTGTGTGTGTGTGTGTGTGTGTGTGTGTAGATGATGGGCACGTTCTTCAGTGGTCTGGCTCAGTCTGGAGCCTGGTGTTGTTTTGACGAGTTCAATCGCATCAACATCGAGGTGCTCTCTGTTATCGCACAACAGCTCATTACTCTCAGAAATGCAAAGGCCAGCAAGGTAACGCAAACACATGCATGTGCGCGCGCGCACACACACACACACACTTGGTTGGATACAATGGTATATGAAGTATAGATAATGATAGTGAATCTAGATAATTTGTGTGTGTGTGTGCGCAGTTGTCCCGGTTCATGTTTTTAGGGAGAGAGATTAAACTGGTGAGGACCTGTGCCGCATTCATCACCATGAACCCCGGCTACGCGGGTAGGACAGAGCTCCCAGACAACCTGAAGTCCCTCTTCAGACCCATCTCCATGATGGTGCCCAACTACGCCCTGATCGCAGAGGTGTGTTTCTCCCATCATCTGTAGTGCTTTAATGCTAACAGGCATATCCTGCTCAGTGATGTCAAATGGAGCAGGCTCTTTAATATTCCTCTCTCTCTCTCTCTCTCTCTCTCTCTCTCTCTGAAGGTGATCTTGTATTCTGAGGGTTTTGAGTCCAGTAAGACTTTGGCGAGGAAGATCACTCAGATGTATAAACTGTGCAGCGAGCAGCTTTCCCAGCAGGACCACTACGACTTCGGCATGAGAGCCGTCAAATCCATTCTCGTCATGGCTGGGTATGTCCCTCTATGACCAGACTGACCCATTTATATGCATTCATGTTTTTTTTTTTTCATACCATCTTAGAGCGCATAGAATTGGAAGAACATTGACAGGGCAAGTACTCCTTATTGAACTCTTATTCGAATAAATTGAGCAGAGCACTGGGATAGGGTGTAAGTGCAAAAAGTATTGGATCAAACAAAAGTGTCAATAATAATACTACCGTGACTACATCAAGATGACAAGAGAGCCAAAACAAGAGGCTCAGAGAAAGTGATGGGTTACAAATTGAGGGCACTTCAGAAAGATATTCAAGATTCAGATTCAATCAAGATTGAGTGAAAACAAGTGACAGGATTGATTGTCTGATGCAGCCTTCACATCTTCATGTTTCAGTCTAAGGCATCAGTGCACGCTTTTCTCTGTCTTAGCTTCATGAAACTATGAACTTGACCTATTCAGGACAATGTTTATTTACTCTCCAATATATAAACATGTGAAACACTAAATAAGTAAGAACATAAGTAAGAAAATATGTAGAAATATAAGGTATATAAGTTAAGTACATTAGTTCATAAGTTAAATGCAAAAGTTTGTAAAGAAAGTTTCTAAATAAATAAGTACATATGTATGTATGTAAATAAGTAAGTATGTAAGTACCTGAATAAGTAGGAAAGTTCATATCTATGTATTTATGTAGGCAAGTAAATATGTAAGTAGTTAAGTAAGTAGGTAGCTACATAAGTGTGTATGTAAGTAGGTAACTGGAGGTATGTAAATAAGTAAATAGGTAAGTAAGTATGTATGTATTTAAGTAGCAAGTAAATATGAAAGTAATTAAGTATGTAAGTAGGTATGTAAATAAGTAGGTATGTATGTAAGCAGGTAGCTATATAAATACCTAAGTACATATGTATGTTGGTATGTAAATAAGCAGTTAAGTATGTATGTAAGTAGGTATCTACATTAGTGAATACGTAGTTAAGTATGTAGGTATGTACTTACCTACTTGCATATGTATGTAAGCAATTAACTTAGTAGGTAAGTACGTATGTAAGTACATAATTATTTATTTATTTATTTACACAGATAGATATGTAAGTAGGTAAATATGTATATAATAAATACCTAAAGTGAACCATAAAGTATAAAAGTGTGATGTTCAGTTTTGGAAAATGAATTATTTTATTGGGGTGTGTGTGTGTGTGTGTGTGTGTGTGTGTGTGTGTGTGTGTGTGTTTTTTTTTTTTTTCTTCCAGGACCCTGAAGCGAGAGCACCCACACCTGAGTGAGGATGTAGTGCTCATTAGAGCTCTACGAGACTCCAACCTGCCCAAATTCCTCAAGGATGATGCAGAGCTTTTTTGGTAAATAAATATGTGCTACTCACTCTCCATGAAACAGAAGGATGTGAGGCAAATCCCTTAGGCTTCTAAAGTATGAACAATATGTAGTCATTTACAGTATAAAGTGTAGTTTTTTAAGTTTTACATGTGGAGAATGAAGGACATCACAGGAATTAGGCACTAGGAGGGAATTGGGGGGGGCGGGGTGTGGAAAAACTAAACTTTTTTACTGACATTTTCAAACACTGTTCATCTAAAAAGTTGTAATTATACCTTTTAAAAAAGAAAAACATGTCTACTTCATTAGCACCTCATAATGTTTTTGAATGTCTTGATTACTGAGAAGCTTCATTTAGTCTATTCAGCATGTAAAGACTTTAATTCTGCACTGATTAGTGCTGAGCGCTTATTCATCATTCGCGATTCACAACCAGCTGGGCCGCAGTATCAAATTGTAATATTTTGTTTGTTTATGTATGCACTTTTTATACATGAAGACATATTTTAAAAAAATCAGGTGCTGGAGCAGTGTGTAAACTTGTGAGTGGGATGAAGGAAATTTGACGAACACTTGTATAATGGGCTTGACGAACACTTGTATAATGAAAATAATAAAAGATAAGACTGTTAGTGTTATTGTTCGTTAGTGTACCTTACAAATAAGAGTGCCAGTGGTGTTGTGGTTAGGGTGCTGGGCTCACGATCCATAATAATTACCTTAGTTCCAATTGTTTCTCCTTTTCAGGTAATAAGTCTTGAATGAACTGAAGGACCAGCTGGCGAGTGTTAGCTTCAGCTTTAGCAACAGCTTCCATTTAAATTTTTTTTAGTGACGTACCTAGTGATAGGTTATGAGTTGATATCCTAGTTGTAGATTAGCCAACCAGAATGCATGCTTGATCGTATGTAGTGAGAAAGGATAGATTAATAAATATTATCCACCCCACTCAGGATAATGCTTGAATTAATGAAAAATGTTAAATTCAATCTTGTTTTAGGTTGCTTTTTTTAATGTTTTTTGGTAGTATTTACTAAAACAAGACTAGTATCATCAGCAAATTATATGTTGAGGTTCAGTGAAATCTTTCTCATGTACATACAGCGGTATTCTGTCAGACCTGTTTCCTGGCGTGCGTATCCCCGGGCACGACTACGGAAAGCTACAGTTGAGTATCGAGGCTGCCTTGCGCACCTGCTCCCTGCAACCCATCTCCAGCATGACTGGCAAAGTGATCCAGCTGTACGAGACCATGCTGGTGCGCCACGGCGTCATGCTGGTGGGTCCTACAGGAGGCGGTAAGACCACAGTGTACTGTGCCCTTGCTGACGCGCTGCTCGCTCTCCATGAAACAGAAGGCTCTAAGGCAAATCCCTTCTACCAGCCTGTCATGACGTACGTCCTCAACCCAAAGTCCCTGAGCATGGGAGAACTGTATGGTGAAGCCAACCCCCTCACACTGGAATGGAGGGACGGTTTAATGGCGATGTGCATCCGCTGTGCTGCCAGTGACTCCAGTGATATGCACAAGTGGGTGGTGAGTGACGGACCCGTGGACGCGCTGTGGATCGAGAACTTGAACACCGTGTTGGATGATAACAAGACACTGTGTCTGGCTAACGGCGAAAGGATCAAGCTCACACCTTCGATACACATGGTGTTTGAGGTATTGTGGAAAAACAGGATGCATGTTTTTTGTTTTTTCTACTCTTTATACATCTGTTGATTTCTCAGGTCCAGGATTTGGCTGAAGCATCTCCAGCCACGGTCAGTCGCTGCGGGATGGTGTACGTCGACCCAGAGGAGCTGAAATGGATGCCATACGTGCAGACATGGTTTACAGGCCTCTCAGACAAGGTCCAACCATTCGTACACATATGTACAAACACCGGGACAGGTTTTATACTTTGGTTTCTCAGATGCTGCAGTTTAGATAAAAAAAACATTAGCCATATTTCATTAACGTTTATCTCTTTCAGAACAATAGAGATGGTTTTGTCTGAAAACAACAAGGATTATGTAAAAACTACTCGACCGATTTTCACCAAAATTCTTGGAGGGATAGGGTATGGGCCTGGCAAGAACCCAGAACATTTTGGAGCAGATCTGCATTACAGTCCGATTATTAAAGGATTTATTTCTATCAGCAGGATTACACCAAAACTACTGATCTGATTTTCATCAAACTTGATGGCATGATGATTCCTGGGCCTAAAAAGAACCCATTAAATTTGGGAGCTGTTGCATGCATGGGATCATGTTGGAAAAAACCCAAAAAGAAAATGCCTAACAAAATGGCCATCTGATGTCCACTAGGGGGAGACATTTCATTATAACTATGCCAAGTTGTAATAGTCCATTTGTGCCTGGCGAAGGTGCATCTCTAGTTTTAGCATATAAATATCAATGATATTAAGGTAATATCTATGATGTTAATGTGGTCCAGTCCAAAACTCTCAGGAATA
Source organism: Tandanus tandanus (assembly GCA_039654325.1). Taxonomy (NCBI): domain Eukaryota; kingdom Metazoa; phylum Chordata; class Actinopteri; order Siluriformes; family Plotosidae; genus Tandanus; species Tandanus tandanus. The sequence goes on along the minus strand of JBCNYH010000011.1, from coordinate 5,487,802 downwards.
TGAATATTTTCCCGACTTTCAGACTTTCTTCATATTGAGAAACATACTGTGTGCGTGTAGGTGACGGAACCTGTGCGTGCATACCTGATGGAGCTCTTCGAGCGCTATGTTGAGAAGGGTCTCCAGTTTGTGTCGAAGTGTTGCATCCAGGCCATGGCTCAGGTGGACATCAGTAAAGTCACCACCCTCTGCTGCCTCCTCGAGGCGCTGCTGCTCAGCAAGGACACCCCCAGTCTAAAAATAGTACAGTCCAATTTATCTCAATTTATATTGCATGTTCAGGGTGTTTACATAAAGTTTTCAAATTTGTATACGTGTTGTACAGGATGCTGCCCAGATAAACGCTGTGCTCTGCCAGACATTCATCTTCTGCTACATCTGGGCTGTCGGCGGGAATCTGACAGACAGCAGCTGGGACGCTTTCGACAACTTCGTCAGGCAGCAGTTCGAGGACAATGCTGACGCCAAGGTTCCCACTTAGATGCAAGCTGCTTCACTACACTGCTAGAGAATGGTGTTTTCACATCATTAAGTAATTCTGTTCCCTATAGAACTCATCTGGCATGTCTTTTACGTTCTAGTCCTCTTAACTAAACTGAATATTTATTCCCTAATAATGTTCTACTCAGTCATGTGACCTCATTGTATACAGCATCAGAAGAAAGGACTTTTAAAAGACTCTCACCAAAGTCTTTTTCATCTTGTTTCTGTCCTGAAAAACTGTCTGTCCTAAATATTTGATAAGAATATCAGTCCTGTGAGGGGAATATTTATTTATTTCAGAAATAGAGTCCAGACAGAGTGGGAGGGAAGGAGAGAAGAGTGTGGTGCTGAATACAGAATACACTGGTGTCATTTATTTTTCATGAAATTAATCTTTTCCCATTTAATTACTACATTTATACTCAGAAAACGGATGGGTGTTTAAACCCTTTTTTTAAATAATGTGCATAATCTTTCACTCAGTTCCCAGATGGAGGCGACCTACGGAGTGTGTATATGGATTTTGAGACGAAGTGCCTGGAGCCATGGGAGAGGATCATTCCCCATTTCAGGTTCATTAACACCTGATTTCTCTATCCCTTGTAAATAAAGAGTTAATTTCAGCATCTGTAGCTTCTCCAACGTAAGATTAATTTATATAAATACTATAAAGATATTAAAAAGTTTAAAAACACTTTGGATTGGTGCTGTTTCTATACCAGAAGTGTTTTATTCCTCTTATAGAGTCGTGTATTTTGTAGGTATAACAAGGAGATTCCTTTCTTTGAGATGTTGGTGCCCACTATGGACACGGTGCGCTACGGATACCTGATGGAGAAACTGCTGTCTGTGGGACACTCCGTGCTTTTCACCGGAAACACTGGAGTAGGAAAGGTATATATTGTTTATATACCAGAGGGGTGTGTGTGTGTGTGTGTGTGTGTGTGTGTGTGTGTGAGTGTACTAGTGAAACAGTAAGGAACAAGGTATGCAAACAGTTTGTGTGTGTGTGTGTGTGTGTGTGTATATATGTGTATGTGTGTATATATATGTATGTGTGTGTCTTATCTCTGTGTATCAGTCTGTGGTGGCTCGTGGCTTGTTGAACAGCATACAGGAGACAGGGTACATCCCTGTCTACGTCAACTTCTCCGCCCAGACATCTTCAGCTAGAACCCAGGAAATCATTGAATCCAAGCTGGAAAAGAAGAGGAAAAATATACTTGGTATTATACACACACACACACACTATATGAGGAGTTTATACAGAATGTGTAAAAATAGCTTTATACAACCTGAAGTGTGGTATTACAGCAGGGGATGCTGGGTCCTTTTTTTCTGGCTTGGCAGAGGTTTGCACTGTCTGAGTGCCCTTCAATTTCAAATTGTGTTTTTATTATTGAGAATAATTAATGTAATGGCCATAAAAGTAGAAAGAACTTTTGGTAATTCTACTCTAAAAGTGTGTGTGTGTGTGTGTGTGTGTGTGTGTGTGTGTGTGTGTGTGTGTGTGTGTGTGTGTGTGTGTAGCTCCCCCTGCTAATAAGCGCTTAGTGGTGTTCGTGGATGATCTGAACATGCCAAAGTTGGACAGTTACGGCTCACAACCTCCCATTGAATTGCTACGGCAGTTTCAGGATTTTCGGGGATTCTACGACCGCAACAAGTTCTTCTGGAAGGAGATTCAGGTTCAGGAGAACCCAAAATATGTTACATTCAGAATTTTTGTGCAATCTTGAAATATATCTGTGTGTGTGTGTGTGTGTATATATATATATATATATATATATATACACACA